>JABUQX010050252.1:0-22627 GCA_015478945.1 Trachelipus rathkii
CACTACCATAGGCGCGCTCGCCATTATGTCTTATGTTTTGAAAAAAATATTTTATTACTGCTTTGATAATAAAATTTAACAAAAAATACATTTCTTATTATCCTTTCTACATTTAGCACGAGTGTTAAACGTCGTTAAATAGGAAGAACCCGCTCGTGTGTCGTTTAATACGCAATGGATGGTTTTCTGTTCTGGGATAGTTTTAATTTCAAATTTCACAATTATCCGAAACACTCAAAAAGAAATCGATTTTCGTATATATCGTTTAAATACAAGAGAATATATACGAACGTATAAAAACACACAAAAGTAAAAATGTAAACAAATACATCGAAAAAAAATATAAAAACAGAGGAAAAGAAAGAATAAAGCAATTATTGAAAGTTTCTTTTCGTTTATGTTTGATTTGTTATTTTCCGGAGAAATAAGATAGTTGACTTCAACCGTGTAAACATATTTGTAGCACGTCGCTGCTATTCCGCAGAAAAAGAAGAAGCTCCAAACACATTTTCTGACTAATTCTTGACTCATTTTCAATAAATTTGTAATTTAAATTCCCTAATTTGGTAGATTTGAAAATAAATCGTAAAAAATGTGATCGTGTTTTCGAGGAAAAAATCGAACGATCGCCGATTGAGGAAACGAGTAGTTTTTTGAGAATCGGCAACGGAATGATACTAGGAGCATACCAAACGCGAATTTGATGGAACATTTAGGAGTATCGTCATCATTCGTAGCCTATTCGGATGAGTCTTTGAGTGAAACGCCCTGATATTGGAGCAAACTGACGACGTTGACAGCAGATTACGATCGTATTGAGAAATTTATGGAATTTCCATTTTTTCACTTGAAGAAAATTGGAATCATTTTGAATAGTCAATCTACGGTCGTCGATAGCGATCGTGTAGCAACTTTGGTTTCACCTTTTTATCGCAGCATGTTTCTGTCCCTTAATACAACTGTAGTATTATTTTGTTTCATAGTAAATAAAAATGTGCTTAATGAAATTATAATTTCTTCTTTAAAATAGTAGTTTATGTGCGTCAAGAGTGTAGTGTGGGAGAAAATAAAGGAGAATTTTAATTGTGTAAATGTTACTTATCGATATAAGTTTTCAGAAAAGGGAGGAACGATAGCTGGAAAATATTATAATTGAAGCACAAAGAGACAGTTTAAAGGTGACTATGATTAAGAAGTGCGCAAATGAAGATTAAAAAGATAGATATGTGCTCTCAGCAATGAATCAGATATTTAATTAGTTGTTTCGATTAGAGATTTAACAGATGCAAGAGAAAAGGACCTATACCGGATACATCTACTTTTTGGTGCTGATAGCAGATCTATTTAATCTAGAACACTGACACGTAATAAGATGAAATTGGTGTACTGCTATTGCAACTCAGGATGCATCTGTACAACATATTGGTCATTTATCTTCATTTTGGTTTGGTCCAAGTATTTATTTTATAATAAAATAGGTATTTTAGGAAATTAATATACAAAATATAATATTAATATTAATAACTTTTTGATGTTGTGTTTATTCAAAAATAGTTCATTTCCTTTTTTTCAGTAAGTATTAACTAAAGTTTGAGTTATAGCTTAGCTTTATAATGTTTATAAATTGATTACAATTTTCAAGTAAGATTCTTTAAGACTAGCTATAACAATATAAAGAATAAAATAATGAAAAGAAGGAGACTCATGTATATCATCTGAAAAAAATTAAAAAAAACGCTATGTATTCAAAAATGGACAAGTAAAACATACTTTTAAGTAAAGATAGCATAGTCATTCAATAATCAGGAGTTCAAAAATTCTAAATGTGATCAAAAACATTTTGCTTTCACATAGTATCTGGAGAGAGCCTGTTCATTTTTGGGGTGGTTACATTCCAACTATATTAAAAATACGTTCGATATCCGACTATAAGGGAGGGGCTGATAAGTATTTGCTGTGCAAGACTGATGAATATATGGAAAGCATTGGAACCATTTTCTCATGCACAGGAAAGATTTCTTCTGTGGCAGCATGCTCCATTTTTTCGTGGCTCAGTTCCTATTCAAGATTGCAAATTTGAATTATCTTTGTTTCAGTTTTTTCGATGAGGTTCTTTGGTGTGATCCTTTGAAGGTGAATGAGATGTCAATGCAATTTAGGGCCATGAACTTATAAAGTCTAATATATCCAAATCTTCATCATCTTCAGTAGGTTTTATTTGCTGAAAAGCCACCATCGTCACTATCAGTGCTGTTGTCAGGGTTAGAGTAGAGTTAGTAAATCATTTCTGTGAAATTTTTTTTTGTCAAGCAAGCAACCTCCTCGGTTATGCTATTTAATGATTCATGGAAAATGGTCAACCGGTTGGAGATGCATTCTTGTGGGGTTTCAGTAGCTTTAGAGGAATGTCTTTATAGAACTTTTATTATGTAAACTAGATTTATAATTGTTTAAAAGATTCCTCATAATTTTCAATAAAGATAAGAATGTATGGCATATTAACCAATACCGATGCCAAAAAAATGGCCGATACTGCCGATACCGATACTATCGGTACATCTCTAGTTTTCATGCTACGAAACATTGAGATACAACTTATAAAAATCTTAGAGAGGTGGATAACGTAGCAGAAAGTGAATAGGTGGATGGATGAGTCTACTATGGGCTTATCAAGGCCATGTGGAGAGATCTTGGTTTTATGAGATCAATTGCGAAAGTTGTTCGCAAATGCAAACTGAGGCCAACTGATTGTCTACTCATTTGATATGTAACGCATATATGAATCTGTTTTCAAAGAAAAAAAAAAAAAAAAAGACATTAATTGAGAAATAAAGACTATTCCGTCCGGCTTCTATGTTTCTCAGATGCATGGTCAGATACTTCAGTTGGGGCATCTTGAGAGAAAACTTTGTATCAGGTATGTTGTGCTTTAGAAAGGATCGACACCTATTAGAATATATTTCGAAATATTTGATGAAATGTTGGAAATGGGACATTGCAAGAGCAAGTGTTCATTATGCATAATTTCTGGAGCTAACACTTTTCAATTTCTTTCTGGTTTAATAATATGGATTGTACAGTACATAAGTATAAGTTATAATTAAAAAGTGCATATTACTCATCATTATCAAATGCCAATCATATATTATATAATATAAATATTATAGTATTAGTTTATTATATATATTATATATATAATATATATAGTTATCTATTATATATATAGTATATATATTAGTATATGATATATACGTATATATTATTTTTTATATATATACCGTTTAATTATATATATTTATATATATTATATATATATATATATATGATTATATATATATATAAGATTATATATATATATATTATATATATATTATATTTAATATATATATTATATATATATACTATATATATATATATGTAATTATCATATTAATAAATAATTAATTATATATAATTATTATATTAGTAAAATTATATAGTTACTCTAAAATTGGTTAAGAATAGTATTATTGGATTTGTAGGAGCTTCAAACAAAGCGATGATCTTTCAATTCTTGGTTCTACTTTCAAATATATATAGTATATATATTGTATATATATAATATATATATATATATATATATATTATATTAATATATTATAGGGTATATATATATATATTAATATAAATATATAAATTATATAATTAATATATATATAGTATAATTTTATATATAATATATATAATATTTATATATATATAGTATATATATATTATATATATATATGTCCAGCGTTTAGTATAACGTCAGTATGTATCTTAAAAACTATTAATGCTACAGTAAAAGGAATACATTGGTGAGATGCTTGCCATGTAAAGGGAAGAATGAAAAAAAAAAAAAAAAAAAAAAAAAAATTATAGTCTGCAAAACTAATAGCTAAGGAAAGAATACATTTTATGGAAATCCTGGTAAAAATATGTAATAGGAAATCTTTTATACGGCACCAGGGTCGCAAGCGGACGGGGACATAGGGGCGGAATGTTTTTCATACCGAGGGAGGGGCGGAAGGAACGCCCGCGACAACCAAATGACGAAAGAGCGGGGGTTCCGGAGACCTCCCGGAGGGGGGGAATTACCCCGTAGTTCCCGGAAGGCGAGGACCGATCTGCCATCGGGGGGTGATAGTCCTTGGGTATTTTTAGTAAAAAAAAAAAAAAGCAAAATTTAATAGAAGTCTATTTATTTTAACGAAACCAATAAAAGGTCTCTAATAGGCTTTTCCATCTAAATAGGCGCTTCTTGAACCAGTTGACCTATAAATTATTACAATAATTTTTTTTTTTATTTTCTTATTTTTTTTACATTTTCTATGTGTAAATTTTACAAGGATTCGAAAAATGTAATTCACTTTTTCGCTAGTAAGTATTGAAGTTGTTTGAGATATTTTTTTTTGTTTTTTGTTGTTTTTTTTATGTTTTTTTTTTTCGTTGTTTTCGTGTTCAAGAAATTGGAACCAGCTTCCACCAAATGGTGTTCGGTTTTTTACGTGTAGCATTAATAGTTTTTTAAAAACATAAAATAATTTATATCAACGCTGAGTAATATTTTTATAAATTTGATCTTTTAAATATAGATATATAAAAAAATATATTAATATACATTAGTATGATATATTATATATAATATATATATATATTATATAATTATATATATATTAATATTATTTATACTTATATATAACCTTTATTTATGTTTGGTTTCCTGTTTTTTATATTATTTAATTTTTTGTTTTAATAGATTGTTAGGAAATAATCGTATTTTTAATTTTTTACTATTTTTTAATATTGGAAAACATGCTTTTAAAGATGCTAAATATGAAGAACGGCCTACCAAAATTTTTTTATTAACAAAGATATTTGTACTGGACATAATTTATCAATTATAGCAACACCAACCGATTTTCAGGAAACTTATGTGTTCCCTGTTATGAAAAAAAAAAAAAAAAAAAAAAGTTGAAATGACCGTGATTATTATGATATATCCAAATTTATCATATTTTATGTATTCTAACTGGGCAGATGCTTCTTTAAAATGTTTTTTTTATTGGGAATCGTTTCTTAAAATGAATTTATTTTTTCAAAACAATTCATTCGCGTAATAAATTATTTACATAAAAATTATAAATAATTATTATATTTACAGATTATATATATAATATATATATTATTATTTATATATTATATATTATTAATATATAATATATAGTTATATAATTTATATATATATAGTATAGATTATATAAATTATATATATATATATTTTATAATATATATATATATATATATTACTTAAACTATCATAATATTTTGAAGAAAAAAACCTTCTCAACTTATTTTAAAGAAGTAATTGTAAAGATAGGATTTGAAAGAGCCAGCACTGTAAAAAAACATATTTGGATCCGTTCGAAATTACGACCACAAAACCAATTAAGAAAAAGAAATAAACCCTTTAATAACACGATAGTTCGAAATAATAATCGGGTTTTGGTCGATCAATCGATCACAAAAACGGTTAATGGCAGGGAGGAAAGAAAAAAAAATGGAAAAACAATTGAGCGTATTAAAAACCCGAAAACAAATTCATGTCTTATTTTTGAAACGTGTTTGAAAGAAAAAAAAAAGGATGATTTGGATTTTTCACACAGAGCAAAGAAAGAGGAAGAAAAGGAGACAAGCCTCATTCCTCATTCAACTTTTGGTTTTCAGACTTCATAGGTGAGATAATAAAACACTTTAAAAGTCCAGAAATGGAAGAGTAAGAAAGGAAATGTGAGTAAGAAGAATAAGAAGAGAGGAATTACCATAAGGGAAACGAAAGACAGACGTGATCATCTTTTCCAAAAAGGAACACACGGTTCGAATAAAAGCCCAAAACCAGAATCTTTCCAAATGACAAAGAAACAATGAGTGGAAGCCCCTCTTTTACTCTCTTTAAATCTTTCTTCCTCCTATTTTCAAGTCTCAAAACCACTCGTTCACAGCTGGGGCTCACAGTCCAATAGGCCTTCGCAAATAGTGGATAATTACAGTGTTCTTTCTAAGGACAAACCCAAAGCCACAAGACTCATCAATGAACAAAGGCCACATTTCTTACATTTCAATTCTTTCATAATAATAGCATACTATTATATATTATATATAATTAAATATATATATATAATATATAAATATATATATATATATATATATATATATTATTATATATATTATTAATATATATAATAGTATATTTTATATATATCTATAAATTATATATATATATAATATATATATATATTATACTATATATATATTATATATTATATATATTACGTATATAGTATAGTATATATATATATATTATATATTTATATTATATATATAATATATATATATATACTATATATATATATAGTATAATAGTATAATATAATATTATATCTATATATATTTCACTGCTTTCATAAAAAAAAAAATACGGGTTGGTAGGGCTCAATTAAATGTTGCCAACGCAACAGTGCGCAAATATTAAACCTTAATAAATTGAAATGTATTATTTTAATATGGTATAGTGATGCAGCAGATGTCATTCTTTTCGCATCCGCGCACCTGCGGAATGCCGGATTATTTGATTTTAACATCCGCGGTGAGGAGTTTGATATATATATATAGTATGTATATAGCTAAGGTATATATTATATATATTATATATATATATTATATAGTAGTATATATATAGGTATAATATATATATATATCTTATATATATATATTATAGTATAATAATAATAATATTATATTTCGAGTTTTAGCCGCAATCTATTATATAATTGCGTGTACAGGGTACGGGACGGGAGTCGGGACGCCAATCAATGCACCCACCAACCTTCTTTCCGCCAACCTCCGCCTCTTAACGAAAGACTTTACAATGGATTATAATATACTGTTGCACTGTATGAAATTCAAATTAGGTAGGTTGTGCTGAGAAATATCTAAATTTTCTTGCTTTTCGCAGAGAGTATATTTTATTTCATCATAATATTAGCCATCATTGCTAAATACTCTCCCACTTGGAGCATAGTTGGAGGACAGACCAAGTATTTCCTTTGCAAGTTTACTCAAGTGGGTAAACTTTTGCTTAACTTTCTACCAACTGACAGATCATCATTTGCATCTTAGTCGTTTTTTCTTGGTGATAGTTTTCAGTCATTTGCATTACATTTTTTGGTATGCGTGTGTTTCTTCATCAATGCTGGCTGTAGAAATTCTTCAGTGAATCTGTTATTGATGTTGTTTTGTAGAAGGTGTTGGTCTGTAGATTTCGTTTTTCCTTTTGGGTGGTGAATTAATAGACTGTTTCGGATTGAAGTTTTTCAACTGGAACACAAGTGACGATTTAACTTGTTTAATATTGTGTTACAAAAAACTTTGCCTTATAACGGGGATCTAAGTAAGTTTGCAATAATGAAGGTAAGTTAATCTTTCCACAGAACCAAAGGGTTTTTCTGCTTCTAGTTTAATTACCTTTCATTCTTTTTAAAGCGTCATCATTTTCATTCGAAGATGGTTCAAAATGCTTCCTTAGCGTTGAGATTAATGGTTTTAAATCGGAGACAGAAGCTGTAGAGGCGCTGATTTTTTTTGGTAATGTTCTTCGAATAGTTTTCAATAGCTTAAGCCGTTTTAATATGATTTACAATTTCCCATTAGTAAGAATGTCAATTTTTGGAATACGAGACTGCGGTACAAGCAAGAGGTCTTGGCAGCAATACCATTCTTTTCGCATCATGTGAAGTGTAATATTCCAGCAAGTTGGAAGTGTCTTGATATAATTTAGATATGGATATTCAAGCCGTTTTTGAATTGGCTTCAACTCATTTACCAGAATTCAATCTTTAAGTATTTTTTATAAAATTCTTTATTAAATCTCGACAATAAATATCCGCGCAATATCCGCAGGGCAAATGCGTGAATGCAGATGCCCTCCGCGGATGCGGGATGTTACTGCATCCACTGAATGCTGATAGTCTAACTTTACACTAAGACAAAAGTTATTTGACATTTGACATCCATTTTGACATTAATTTAACTTACAATTATGTCAAATTATGTTACTTTTAAGATTGCTTTTCTATAACTTTTATTTCTCTAGTGTGGACTGTAGGATTTATAAACAATAGATTAGTAAACAGAGTTAATTATAGTATATATAGTATATATATATTAATATATATATTATATCTAATATATATATTATTTATATATATTATAATATATATTATATATATACTATATATATATATATTTATATATATAATATCATTCAAAATGCGGAAAATCAATGAAGGACATTTAGTAAGTTTTACTGATTTATAATAATAATAATAAATAATAATAATCATAATAATAATAATAATATAATAATATATATAATGAAAATTATAATAAATATAATATATATATAATCAATAACGTCCTATATATTATATATATAGTATTATTTATATATAATATATATATATATATATATATATATATATATTATTTTATATATATATTATCTATATATATATATAATATATGATAGTATTATAATATTATAGCTTAATCTATTATATTATATGATATAGTATATATATAATTATATATATATAATCTATATTATTAATAATATGTAGTATATATATATATATAGTTTATATATATATATTATATTCGCCCAATGTAAATACTTTTGAATAGACATCTGCATAAAATATAGTTTTTCTTCTCTTTCCCTTTTTTTTCTCAATGAGTTTCTGGTGAAGAGTTAAAACAACTTTTTTATTGACTATTACGGTCCTAGCCTTTACTGAGCGACAGTCCTCTCTATGCTCTTCATAGTCGCCAGTCGTTCAATATTTACGACGCTTTGAATAGGCGAGATTTCAATCATGGTTAATTTATTTTTGTCGCAAAAGCATATATAATCTATATCTTAGATATATATATCTATTATATATATATATATTATATACTATATATATATAGTATATATATATATATTATATATACTATATATATATATATATATATTATATTTCTCGAATTCCTCTTTTGCGTGCGGATGGGGATAACATTTTGCAAAATCACTAATTAGTCGAATTTCTTCAAGCTAATTGCAGCTCATTTTAAACAGTTACCTTAAAGAGACACATTTCAAACTCCTACGACCTTTAATTCCTAGGAAATGTTCATGTAAACACATTCAATAATTTATACGTTGGCTATATTATATATATATATATATTATATATATTTATAATATATATATATATAATATATATATCTATGATCTATATAATATATATATAATATATATAATATATCTATAATATATATAGTATTTATTAATATTATATTATTTTAAAATATAAGATTATAATATATATAATAATACTATATATATTATTTATTTATCAATATATACTATATATTATATATATATTTGTCACACGAAACCAAATCATCTTCCATAGAATAATACCAAGAAATTAAAAGTTTTATAGAATTTGCAATATAACCATTCCATATAAAAAAAAAAAAATGCAACCCTGACAGTCACTCGTCACTGCCTTTTATATTATACCTATAACCTCCCCCTCCAACTCAATCCTCAAAACCCTGCGTTTCCCTTTTAAACCGGTTCACTCCGAGAGCGCCAAATGAGAGAAATACAAAAAGAGTTGCTATCTTTTTACATTCTGTTTAATACAAACTATGTTATTACATTAATAACAAATGTCCTAATATATTTAACATTTTTTAACATTGGTTATTATTTTTAGAAATAATACATAATCAAAGGTGTTGCCAGGTTTTGCATCCTGACAATTAATAAAAAATATATTAAAAAAGTAGGACTCCATCTCTCCCCAGACCTGACCCCTCCAAACACCATACAAAAAGTCTCAAACCAGCAGTGGCATATCTCATTCACACATTCCTAAAACTCCTCAAAAAATGACGAATTGCAATATATATATATATATATATACAGCCCCCCTAATTACAAATACCAACATCCTCATACAAAAGATATTATCTAATAATAAACAATATTATACAAATAACTACCCCATAAACACAATCTAAAAAATAGATAAAATACTGTCCCAGCCAATGTGAGCAAGCTACGAGAGTATACAGATCTGCTTTTACTAAGCATACACAGATATGGAAGGCACCGCATCTTACTCCCCTTCCCGAACGACCACTACTACAGAAATTCTCGCGGGACGCTCAGCTTTTATATTAGAACTAATATATGAATATTATAATGAAATATAAAAACGACCCGAAAATACTACCCCCTATGCCATAACCACATATAATTATTAAATAGACAATACTCACCCGACTTACCTTATAATATTAACATATATTATATATATACCAAATAAAATTTTCAAATTATAAATAACAATTAAAAACAACCCTAACGTAAAACAAAAAAAAAAAAACCCTGTAAACCCCAACAACAACAACAAAAAAAGATAAAAACAACACAACCACATCGCATATATAATAAATAAAGTTCATACAAGCACAACCAAAACACATACCAAAGGCACCGCGTAGGAATAATCTACAATAAGAAAGACCAACAACAAAATGATAGAGGGAAAGGGGGCAAGGCAGATGAGCCCACACCGTGTTAAACGCGCATTATATCTTGCCGCCCCGAACATAGCGCCGAATATAGAGAGGAATTTAGAAGCACCAAAAAAAAAAAAGGTACAAAAAAAACCCTGTCCAAAAAGAAACCGCAAATAAAGCGTCCACGCCATACCCGATCGGGAAGGTAATGGGAAGGCCAAGAATGGTATGAAGTATGGATTAGTTATGACCGGCAGTGTATAGGAACACTGCCACCATAATGACAGAACCCAAAAAAAAAAGCTATAGTTTAACTACATAATAAATTATATTATAATTATATATTATTCTGAGGTTTACGCAAGCTGCTACCCACTTGTTTTGAGAGGTCATCATATGGAGCAAATACACACGACAGAAAAATCTTTCCCGAATTGCTCCTGTGTTTACAAGAGGATGAGGTAGTGTAATGCGTGGCACGTGTTTATTTGTATAAAGAAGAAGAAAAGAACAGTGCGACTCTTAGGTATTTGCCGGATGAACCCAGAACAACCAAATTTAATCATTCCTTTTTATCTATTTAATTCTTACCCATTTTCCTACCAACCATACTGTATTATTTACTGAAAATATAGTGTAGCCTTTAACAGAAAAGTCTTAAGCAGTTTCCAGAGGACAATTTGATAGTTTTAGCAATGATGATGACCGATACATTTCGCATCAGAGATTAATAAAAAAAAAAAAAATATATTGAAGACGAATAGTTTCCTCTTCAGAGTATAGCTTTTCTGCCTTTTATTATGAATAATATTTATATGAAATATCTATATATAATATATATATATATATATATATATATATATTAATATATATATATATATAATTATTAATATTAATATATATATATAGATATGAAGAGAGAGAAGAGGAGAGAAGAGAGAGAAGAATCTGGTTCTGATCATTTTATAATTTTTTCGAGAATGTTTTTTGTCTTGGTATGCTTTTCTAGCCTTGTAACTTTTTAAGCTATCGCTTTGGCTTATAACAGATTGGCTTTCTATACCGGATATTAAAATTAAATAAAAATTGTAGTCTCTTATTATACGGTATTTAATATTGTCAGTTCTTCTGATCATATTTATATATTTATATAATACACTTTTCAATAAACAACTATCTGATCATAATATTATTATTTATTGATATAGTTGTTATACTATAAGACGAACTCATATAGACCAATATATAATAATATCGATACTTTTATATCATACATTTATATTATATAATATTACCTATAATATAATAATACATATATATTTATCACGCCCTTTTTCGATCGGTGCAAAAAAGAAAAAAAAAAAAAAAATTAAAAAGATCATTTATTGTTCAGAGTCTTTGAATATAGTTTTTTAATTGATTTACATTACGAGTAGAATAACGATTTATTTTTTTAGCCGATTTATAGTTCCGAGCCATGATAGTTAATACATTTTATAATTTTTAACACTATTTTACAAAAAGGAATAAAAAAAAACATTAGTTAAAAAAATACTAAACGGCACATATTGGTGCGATAATGTTACGAAATATGAAAAACAATATCCCAACACACACAAAGAGACGATTTGAACTACAGTACTAAATTAACTAGACAAAAAAAATGTTTATTTTAAGTCGAATTTTCAAGCATGTTTTTACCGCAGTCCCATGATCGTGCCCAACCGTTACTGAAACTCAAGTTTAACACGTAACAAAACTCTAAGTTTCTGATGCGCTTGGGTTTCTGTTAACTCCACAGATGAAAGCCTAAAGGTAAAAGTGGGCATACATTTTTCTTTAGAATGCGAGATAGAACAAATGGTATAAATGACACACATGCAATAAGTGCCCGCAAGTTTATTATTTTATATAAGGGTATCTTACAGTAGATTGACGAGTACTAGTTGTCGTGAGTTGCAGTCCGCGAAGGATAAGTTATTATGTTATTTGGGTTGGGTTTGGTGAGCTACGTTTTACTTTGGATCGTGATGGGGTGTTTATTCAATGGTCTGATTTTTGTTGGTCATTATTTTATGTCGCTGCTCTCCGAGGGATAATGTGTATTTGATTAGACGGTAGTGGATTTTGATTATGTATAATTATATTTGTTTCTGCTTTCTTTTTTGGGTGTGGCGTTAGTTTGGTGTTATGATTCTTTATTGGTAGATTATAAGGGTTTGCGCTTATTTTAGTGTGATGTGATTTGGGGCGTAGTGTTGTGGGTCAGGGTAGGTTGGTATTAAACTTTGGGTCGGAGGTTGATTGAGGTCTTTTGTGTTATACGAGAGATCACTATTTACATTTGATGTCGGGAGATTGTAGAATTTTTAATTTTGTGTAGTTAAAGCTAAAATAATAGAAGGGATAGTTAAAGGTAGATTAATATATATATATATATATATATCTATATATATGGTGGAGAGGTGTGTCGTGTGTAATTTGGTTTATAGATGTGCATGGAGCCGTGGGTTTGGGTGGGGATGAGTGTATGGGGGTTGTGAGTTATGGATGGGGGAGTGTTATATAGGGTGATAGGGTAGGGTGTTTTGTGGCTGGTGATGGTTGTGGTGTTTTGGGTGTGTGTTGGTGGTTTGTGTGTTTGTGGGTGTGTGTGTCGGATGCATGTGGCATACAAAATAAGGACATAAACTGAGCAACCGATATACGGCAAAAGTAACATTATTTCTTGAGTGGTTTAAAAAAAAAGCCCTCGATATAAAATTCGTTTTGATTGGATAACTTTCTAAAAGCATTTAAATCATCATTTTTTATAAAAAAAAAATTTTATATCAAATAATTTACACGAAAAATTAATAATAATAATAATATATATATAAATAATAATTAATAAAATAATAATATAATAATAATAATAATAATTTATATTTATAAAATGTCGTTGGCCCACTAGTGTACACAAGCATAAATTATTAAATCTACGAAATAATACATAATAATAATAATAATAATAATAATAATAATATAATAATAATAATAATAATAATAATAATAATAATAATAACAATTTTATTTATAAAAATATGTCGTTGGTCCTCCAAAGCATATTACATTATCATCAAATCTACGAATAATAATAATATACATAATAATAATAATAAAATAATATAATATAATAATAATGATATAATAATAATAATAATAATATAATAATAATAAATAATAAATAATAATAAATAATGATAAAATTAATGAATAAATTATTAAATAAAAAATGTACAGAGGAAGAAATGATAAAGTAAATCCAGCAATTTATTTGGTCGCCTTCGAAAATTAGCGTTGACTTGCCGAAGCGCTGCCCGAACCCCGGGGGACACGAGTGCTACGCCTCAAAATAAAGTGGAAAGTCAGATGGAGCCACACTTCTCACTTTCTTTATAAAGGGAAGTGTGAGGGCGTCAAGTGTAGTATGTGAACAGGAACGTGTGTATGTGTCCTGCGTGTGTCACTGCTAAGTGAACCTTAGTTCCGGCGCTATTATTAATTAATAAAAATACTTAAATGAAAAATAATAAAATTCCTAAATAAAAATTTTATTAGCTAGAACCATGAAATAAGTACAGATGCATACTTATATATCATTATTTTTAAATATGACTATTCATCCACAGGCGGATCACCCACGACCTCTATGCCCGAATTATATATTTTGGGTAGCGGTACTGTTATATTATGCTTCTGGCATGGTCATCTCCATATGATTTTGATAATGATTTATGTGATTATATTTAATGCAGCAGCTTATTATTATTATTTTATTATGATTATTATATAATTATTATTATTATTTATTATTATGATTATATTCATTATTATTATTATATTATTAATTTTATTATTATGTAATTCAATTACATCTTTATACTCGATTCAATATGATGTCAGTCATATCTTAAATCTGACAATAAATTAATAGCCTATATAATACCTATCTTTTGTTAATTTCGCGTAGAGAAGAGAGAGAGAGAGAGAGAGAGAGATGAGAGAGAGAGAGAGGAGAGAGAGAGAGAGAGAGAGACGAGAGAGAGATGAGAGAGAGGAGAGAGAGGGGAGGGAGGAGAGAGAGAGAGAGAGAGAGGTGAAAAGAGAAGAGAGAGAGCAGAGGAGATATCGCTAAGCTAAACAAAAAGAGAGAGAGATGAGAGAGAGGAGAGAGATGAGAGACGAGAGACGAGAGACGAAGAGAGAGAGAGAGAGCAGAGGAGAGAGAGAGAGAGAGAGAGAGAGAGAGAGAGAGAGAGAGAGAGAGAGAGAGAAGAGAGAGGCGAGAGAGAGAGCAGAGAGAGAGAGAGAGAGAGAGAGGAGAAGGAGGAGAGAGACGAGAGAGAGAGAGAGAAGTCCTAAATTCTTGGCAAGATATGGGAAGGAGATAATGGGGAGGGAAAGTGAGCGGAATGAAGAATACCTGCCCTGGGGATGGGGGGGTTGAGGAAGATCTCCTCTGAACTCCATGCCACCGAACCAATCCTTACCTCCTCAGAGCTCCATAGAAATGATCGCTGCAGCCACATGAGCCTCTACTGGCAATACAACCGAGATAGCGATCCTAGCGAGCTGCTAGCTTTCCATAATAAAAAATGAAACAATAAATGAAAATAATAATGAATCAATAATAATTAATAATATATATAATAATAATAATAATAAAATAATAATAATAATAATAATACGATAATAATAATAATACGGCCCCTTTAAAAAAAAAAACCAAGAAAACCAATAATTTATTGATCGACAAAAAGTAATATAAGAACGAAATGGAAGAGATTAACACAACTAAATGAATTTGTGTATATATATATATATATATATTATATATATAACTATATATAGATCTATATAATATATATAATATATACTATACTATATATATATATACTATATAATAAATAATATAACTTATATATATAATTATAGTATATATATATGAGGTATAGTATTAGTATAGATATATATATAAGGACGATATATATATATAAATATATATACATATACTATGAGTCATTTATCCTATATATATGATAATATATATGATAGTATATAATAACTATAATAATACTGTAGTATATCATACTAAAACCCTTATATATATACTATATTATATACTATAGTATATATTAAATTTATTCACAGGCGATGAACTCGTCTGGGGGTGCAAATTCGTTCAGAAGGATCACTTGGATGCGAGGATGACGTGCCCAAGCACCATTCACACCAATGCCGCATTCGTTGCTGTATTTGTGCTTTTCTTAGAATCTGGAATCTTCAACAGTCCTTATTTTAGACATTCTCTCTCTCTCTCTGCTCCTCTCTCTCTCTTATTACTACCATATAATCGTGTATATTATATATATATATATAGTATACTGATACTATATATATATAAGTATATTATATTTATATTATTATAATACTATATATAGTATATATTATATATAATATATATATTATATATGGCAGTATATATACAATTTATATTAAATGTGTGTGTGTGTATGTAAGTATGAACTTGAGTCTGTGTTTGTGTATGTTATGTGGTGTGTGTTGTTGTGTGTGGTGTGTGTGTGTGTGTGTGTGTGTGCTTGGAGTCTGTGCTAGTTATGTAAGTGATGAAACAGTTGAGGATGTGTCGCTTACAAGCTTGAAAACAGCGCAAGCATACAATAAAAACAAAATCAGGACTGTGTAACACAAGCTCACCCTACCGATCTCATTTCTTGTTTTCTTTTTATTATTGCAACCTAATTTAACCTCAAACGTAATACCCAATATAACTTGCGCGCCAGCACCTGCAATTCTGGGAACAGAAAAAAATTATAACAATTACTCGTCACTGGCTCAAATATTATTATTATTATTATAATTATATTCATTATTATTTTGATTATTTTACTATCATATGATTATTATTAATTATTTTATTCATATTATTATTCATTATTATTTTTTAATATTATTGATTATATATTCATTATTTTATTATTATTATATTGATATATATTATTATTATTATTATTATATTATTCTGCATATAAGTTGTTAACATTTAAAAGCAATGGTATACAAATATGTTTGGTCAAAAGGCTACACATATGTCTTGTTCGCCGAACTTGTCAGGCGAACTTATCCAAGACATCAAATGTGGTGACGTGGCATATTTTTCGGCGATATGTTCGTTATCGCGGGTTTGCGTGCTAAATACGATAAATATTTTCAAGTCATTTGCAGCGACATCCGAATTATTGTACCAAAAAAATTAATCTTGAAGTGCGTTCGAAATCCGCCGACCCGAATGTATGTTATGCCCTCATTACACTCTTTATTATGCATTGTGGAAAACATTGCTTTCGAATAGCAACACGGGCTAAATTCTATGATCCTTGCGCATATAAGAGGATCGTATAACTTAATCCAAATAGGAATAATTTTAAAAAAATTAAGAAAAAATGATGAAGTGCTGTAATGGTAAATAACATATAATAAGACCCACCATTTTTTCACAAATATCCCAGCTGGAGTATATTTATAATGTTTGAAAAAAAAAAAACAAAAAAATACTCTAATCTTTGGTAGGGAAAATCTCCCCAACATGTACAAGAATTTCCCAAGGTTAAAATAACCTCCTAATCAATAGCGATAAGAAATCTAGAAGGTGTTTAGTGTGTTGTGGTTGTCTGGGTTTTTGGTTGGTTGGGTTTCTTTGTTCGATCTTGTGAATTCCTTGCGAACGCATGGGAAGTAACTGATAGGAATAGCAACTTATTTAGAAATAGTTATAGGGGTAACCATCATAAGAAATCACTGGAAGCAGACTGGCAAAGGCTTGGATAGAACATTAACTTTTCTGTAAAATGCTGTATTATATATGATATCATACTATTTCTATATTATATTTTATTACTATAATATTAATATATCAAAGAAATATAAAGTATATTATTAATTAGTAAATAATATATTTATTATATAGATAGATATTATAATCAATATAAATACTATATATATCATTATATATAATTTATATATATATTATAAAGTAATAAAATAATCCTATTTAGCATTTTTAAGATATACAGTAACTAAATTATAGCGTATCGCTTGGGAAGTGTTATTGGCGAAAGATAACGTTTTAAAGAAAGAAACAGGTAAAATAAAGAGTCTACGTACGAAGTTGTTGAAGATGAGTCGCCAGCAAGCTTAACAAGCAAGAACTTTACACGTTCATCAATGAACTTCCAGAATCAATCTCTTTCTTAGGAAGACTAAACTATATTTTTACCTAATTTGGGACACCGAACTACATGAAGAAAAAAATAGTGATAAAAACCTATCTTCTGAACGATGGAAGGGGGAGTGTCCCATCGTTGAGAGATTTTGAATATAAATATTAGCTAGATAAAATATAACCATGCTAGTGATTAAATTTTAATAAACTTTAACTAAGTAGGTTGAATAGCCAATAGAAAACAGCAGAAAAATCAATGTTCAGGTATGAGGTGCACCGAAAATTAAAAGGGGATATAATATATATTATTATTTATATTATATAATATAATACTATATATATAATATATATATATTTATACCCCTATATTATTATATATTTTATATATATAGTATATAATTAATGTATATGTATAATTATATATATATATTATAATATAGTATAATATATATTATATAATATATAATATTATTATATATAAGTACAGGTGTGTTTACGAATAGAGGGAGCAATTTTGAGGATAATTATCTTTGTATCCGATTACAGTGTTGTCCTAAACTACAGGTTACATGTCAAAAGTTCCATTTGTAGGTAACTTGAGTCTAGGAAGGTGCACGATGTATGATGTGAATATTGGTGTTTATGTCCGTAGATGTGGTATTAAGTATTATTTTTATTATCACTTTATTCCAGAGTAGTGATAAAAAAATGATAATACTATATTTATACTTATTAATTATTATTATTAATTATTTTATTATTATTATATTATTATTATTTGATTAATGATATATCATAATTATTTTATTATTATTATTATTATATATTTATTATTATTATATATTTATTATATTTATTTATATTAATTATCTATTAAAGTGGTCGTAATACTAGTACATTATTATTATTATTAATCATTGTTTAATTCAGATTAATATTATTATTTATTATTCATTATTATTGTGTACTATTATTATATTATTATTATTATTAATTATATTATTATATTATTATTAATTTTATTTTATTATTTATATATTATATTATTTTATTTTTAATTATAATAGTTCATTATTCTTTGTACCTTGATTATTCACTACTTGTTTGATATATTATCATTCATTTATATTATATTTATTATTGATTATTAATATTTTAATATTATTTATTGATTATTATTCTTGTCACTATTAACATTAACATTAACGTTAATATTAATATTAGTTTATCATTATTATTATTATAATATTTAATATATTATTATTATTTTATAATAATTATTATTATTATTAATACAAACATGAACTTTTATTAATTTTTTATTTATTCAAATTAATTATTATATGATTATTATTATGACTTCTTTGTTTAACTTAGCGCGTTCCTATGTCGTATTATTACTATATCATGTAATATAACTATACTCAAAATAATTATTTGTTATTGAGGCATTGAATATTCTTTTAAAATATTAGGAGTATATTATGATTCGCATTATTATTTGTATTATATTGGTTTATTGTCTTGTATCCGTTTCCCCGAGTAATATTGCTCGAATACTATCAACCATATTCCTAGTATTATTCATTCCTATTATGATAAATAAGGTAGTAACCTATCAAGCAACCTAGTAGCAAGTGTCCAATATTATGAGCAGAGCAATGCACGTTTATAGGTTACTGGTCTATCGTTTCAAGAGTTTCCGGTCGCCCACTCGTCACATCTACGGAACTTTAAATCAAATTTTGACAAATACCATTCCATCCTTTCTCGTAAATGCCTTTAAAGTTATAAATTATATAGAGGTAACTTTAATTTTAGAGCTTACATAAACTTTAAAACAGGAATCTTATTAAATTAAGCCTTCAAATTTGGTGTTAATTACGTTAAACACCCTGTATATATCTATACTTATATATTACTATTATTTATTAATATATAATATTATATATATTATATTATAGAACAGAATTCTCGTATATTTTAATACATTTGACGGATGCTGGGGCTAAAAATTTGGCACCCTTAATACCAATAGATAATCCTGAATTTTTAACAAAAAAAAAAACAAATAAACAAAAAAAAAAACCAAAGCAATGAGAAAGGCTGAAAATTTAACCTCGAAGGAACTATTACAGTATGTTATTCGGATTTTGTATCCTGAATTCCAATGGTAAACAACGTAATAAAAATACCTAATACTACTAGCTACTACCTCCTAATAATAATAATAATATAATATATATAATAATAAAAAATAATAAGAAAAAAACTAAAAATTTATGAACTAAAAATATTACTAGTAATTCTGATATAAAAATAATACAATGATAATTAAATAATAATCATTAATGAATATGAAAACTGCAAAAAATACATTTTAAGGAAGGATTGGTGATCTTACCAAAAATTATTACAAAAATGAAAAAAATATTATTAGAAAAAATCCTAAAATTAATACGAAAAGTTCAATGTCCTCGACACGCCTCCCGTCATCATTGGGGCCTTATGAGAAGAGGCGCCTACTGAACTTGTCTTGTTGGTTACGGAAGTCCTTTAAGTTTTCCTAGGGAGAAAATATAGCATACATTTATCGATAAAAGAGTGGTGGTCAGTAGCCGATACCACCTTGCTAATATATATAATCATATATATTATTTATATACTATATATATATAATTATATCACTATAATAATTTATATTATATATATATATATATATTATATATATATATATACTGGTATATATGATAATATAATATATATATATAGATACGTATTATACCTATGATATTATATATATATATATATATAATTCTATATATATATTTATATCTTATATATGATAGTATATATATTATATATAGGAGATCTATATATATATCTTTATATCATATATAATATATATATATATATATATATATATATATTATTATATTATGATATATACACATATATATATATATTCATAGTAAGTATTAAAGCTATAATTATACCGATATATAATATATATATAATATATTATTAATAGTAATATATATATATTATAGTATATTATATCTATAATAGTAATATATATTATATACTATTATATTAATAGCGGTATATATATATATATATATATATATATATATATATAATTATTATATATATATATACTATATATATATATATATATATTACTATATATCTATATATTGAGAGAAAGAGATGAAAAGAGAGAAGAAGAGAGAGAGGAGAAGAGAGGAAGAGAAGAGAGAGAGAGAGGAAGAGAGCAGAGAAGAGAAGAGAGAGAAGAGAGAACCCGTTTTCCCCTTATCTACAGTTTTAAGGCTAGTTATAATCGTAATCTCATAAATAAAAAAAAAAGGAATGGATAAAATATTAAACGCCTAACAGAATTAATCAAAAAAGCAAAAATGCAAAATCCTTTGCAGGTATTTTCGCAAAGATTACTAATATATCCCATGACCACTATAAAAAAAACTCTATAGCGGTAAGTGTGATTAATAACGAGGAATGAAGCCGGGATTGGCACGATGCGATAGAACGGTATAAGGTAATAAAGCTACAGAAGTAATATATATATATATATATATATATATATATTATATACACTAATCACATAAAAATTATATCCTTCAATTTCCATTCCAGTACTATTATAAATTTATATATACTAATATTATAATTATATATATATATAATATCTTAATAAGACAATAAACAAGCAATTTTGGTAAATATCATCATTTACA
This sequence comes from Trachelipus rathkii, assembly GCA_015478945.1. Taxonomy (NCBI): domain Eukaryota; kingdom Metazoa; phylum Arthropoda; class Malacostraca; order Isopoda; family Trachelipodidae; genus Trachelipus; species Trachelipus rathkii. The sequence goes on from JABUQX010050252.1 coordinate 21,700, forward strand.
ATATTCTTGATTCATATAATATTCTTTGAAAAGACTGCTTTATCATTCTATATATGTTTCTAAGAGAATAAAAACTATAAGACTTCACAAAAATATTTTATCTGCCTCTCTAGTTGCTTGTTCTGCATAAGTGTCATTTGTTTTTGGTTATGGTAAGTTTCATACATACATATTTGATGTGTTGTAACACCATATACATGGCTTTTCTTCTCGAAAATTCAGGTACTCTTACTTTCTTTAATATCTTTCTATTTGTTGGTAATAGCTTCCCTTTTCCTACAGTTTTTTGTTTGTATTATTTAATTAAAACATCTTTTGAATTCTTTAGTTACTAACACTATATTAGAAGAGTCTATTTAACTCAACTTTAAAGTACATTCTCGTTCTTTTTCTGTTCAGATACTACGGCATATATCATGTATAGTAGGCTTACACCACCAATAAAATCTAAAACACCCTTCCATCCTCTATTTCCACTACTTTCTTGACCTAAACTTTCTAAAGTTCGTGTGTAGAGGAATTTGGATACTGAGCTAAACGATGGTTTGGGTAGTTTCCCCCTCTCCCCATGTTTACTTCTTCGTGAGCCAAAACCATTATCTACTATAGTATTTTAGAAAAGAAAAATAAATAGTAAAATACTACAAAAATTGGTTAATGGAATATATATCATGTTTATATGAAAGTATGAAAATTATCCACGTTTTATTTAAAATAAAAATCTGTAAATTGAATCTATTCTAAAAATATCAGACTCACCACTTTTGCCCCTAATGCAGCATAAAATTAATCGAACTTTTGTGTTATATTTTTCTTCTCCTTTCTCGAGGCCTCTTAAAGCAGCCTCTAAAATTTGTCTTGCACCAACATTTGAGCCTAAAAACAAAAATAAAATCATTTCTAAATTTTGATAAAATACAAACTCTTA
>JABUQX010050253.1:0-27500 GCA_015478945.1 Trachelipus rathkii
ATTATATTATATTATATTATAATTATAATTAATATTATATATTATTATATATAATTTACTAATATATATATATATATAATATATATATGATATATTAAATAATATATAATATATATATATAATATGTATATTAATAGTATATATATTTATATTATATATATATATATTAATATATATATATATATATATATATAGTATATTATAATATATATATTTAATATATATATATTAATAATTATATATATATATAAACGAATTTATTATTTAAATTAAGCTATAATAAATTAATTAATAGGTCTAATAATGACGTTTTAGATATTGTCACTCACGTACACATTAAATGTATCCTTTAAAAATATAATAAACTATTTAATTGCTGATAATAGTAATAAACTGGAATATCATTTTTAAGAAAATACATAAAGAGATATGCTGCAAAATACACTTTTTAAAAAAAAAAAAGATAATATTTATAAAAAAATGTATAATAAAAGGGCACGCTTTTAAAATAAATGTAAACCATACTATGACGGTGCAAACTATCTCATACACACGGAATAAATAATAGGTATATATATGGTTAGTATTATAAAACTAAATAACCCAATAGGGTATTAATACTCAGTCACCGATGGTAACAGGATTCTGATAGGGTCCTCTACGTGATAGCCTAATTACGGTGAACTACGGGGTAGGATTTATTTCCCCCTTCACGGGAGATGGTTCTCTCGGAACCCTCCTCTTACTTGTCCTAAGCTGCTCTACTTTGGCTATCTAATTGAGAAAAGGTGTGGGTTGGCGTGTGGGTTGGCGCCATGCACGCCCGTGCCCCTACAGGGTAATAGGACAAGAGCTACATTTCCACCCCCTACCGTTGCTTGCCAACCGAGTCGGCGTTCAGAGCCCTCGCGCTAGGTTATACCGGTGCCGTATATATCTACTGAAGTATCTGTTTATGAGTATAACATATAAAGAAAATAATGATTTAAAATGATTATATAGATAATATAGGAAGCCCACTAAAGAAATCTTTATTTATATTCCTCTAAATTGAGATGAAGAATGGGTCCTTTGAGAGGGCCGGTAGACCGGGACACCCATTACTTACCTCATGATGATTATTTGAGTTTAAAGATATCGTATAGATTAATAATCTTCTCTCTCTCTCTCTCTCTCCCTCCTCTCTCTCTCTCTCTTTAACCACTATGCCAGTGAAGGTATACATGTTAACATATATCTTTACAAAATTTTCAAATATTTATAATTAATAGATTTTACTTTAAATATATATATAAATATATATATATCTATAAATTGTTGAAAAGAGATTATGCTATCAATAACCCGTTACATGACTCCACCAGTTCCAATAATTTTTATGACCCGTTATTAAATAATAATAGAATATCTGTTTTTTCGAGATTGCAGATTTTTTGATAATAATTTTAAATTCAATTAATAAAATATAAAATAATATATGTTAGATATTACTCCGATATACTCCTTTGAGTATAATAATTCATTTGACCACCCTTGAGAGCCTCTCAACTTTTTACGCTTAGATTCCGAATAAATGCTATTCCTTTTTACTGTAGTATTAATAGTATTTTTAAAGATATAATATGTATAACGACAATAATCTATAACGCTGTGCAACCTTATTAAATTAAATTATATATTATTACATATAATATAATATATTTTATATATATATTATATATAATATTATATATATATATATATAATAGTTTATATATATATATCTATATATATATAATTAATATGTATATACAGGTAAAGTAGTCCCAAAGAATTAAATCCGCACACCTTTGGAAAATATTGGATGTTGCAGATTAGTCTCTTAAATTTTAATTAAGGCGATTAAATTTTATTATAACATAAAGGGAACCAAGCTCATCTTCTCTAAAAGAAGCAGACACACAAAAGTAAGTATCATTAGTAACTTAATAAACTATATTAAACTATTCATACAGGAAAAATAATAAATATACATTTTTGATTATCTCATCTGGCTAAAAGGCAATTTCAATCGATGAATAACTTATAATAAAAATATTATTTTAATTCACTATAATTATTTAATTAATAATACACCTTAAATCTATTACATATTATAATCTAAACCTTCGCATCAGTGCATAATACGCTGAGTGAATTGACCTAAATGAATTCATATATGCAAATTTTTAAGTATTGACGTATTAAATCAATAATAAAGTTGCCAAATACACACTTATATTTAATTATATCAGTACTTTTTGGAGTAAAAAATTTAAACTTTCTCTTTTTATATATAACTTATTTATCAAGGGGGTAGTTCGAATAAGCCGAACTCGCTCGAAGACTGATTGTGGACCTTATGAGAGAGGGGACCGGAGAACTGTAAAGCCCACACCTCGAAAATGCTCCCCCGCGCACGCGATAAAGAAATTGCTGTGAGACAAGTCTAACGACATCCTGTGCGCATAACTCACGAATAATACAAATTTAAATAATTAATATAAGCCCAATCTACCAATTTCGTCCCAGCCAACAATTGCAAGTTTTTATTTTCCTTGTATTAATTTATAATACAATTATAAAGGCTAATAATGTACTTGATTTGAATTTTAGTTAAATAATACTTAAGAGGATAAATTATATTTCTCAATGATTTATGGTCCACATACGGATCTTACATTGTAGTTAGACTATACACACATAATTTCCGTATGACCGACCTAGTCAAATAAAAAGCTTCTGCTTACGTTGTTTTGATTCATAATAGAGCTTAGATATATCTTCATTAAAAAAAACAGTTCTTGTATACTATATATATATATTTATTATACACATATATATTATTATATTATTTTATATATATAATGCGTTATTATTTTAATTTTTTAATTAATATTTAAAAGTTTTGTAAATTATGGTTTGACTATTTTTATGTTATATATTCACCTTAGAATACTTTGAAATATTTATAAATATAAGAATAAAATGTGACCTACTTATACAGTGTTTGATATCCTCAGTTTCATGAACCTGATACTATAAGTTATCTAACATAGCTCGAGTACTATATATAATCCGGAATGTCAAAAGAATCAATTACTGGACAGAAAACCTAAAATAAATCACATTGGATTATCGAACTTATTAACTCATCTGATATCTTATAATCATTAATATAATAATAATATATATAATATATTTATATATACTATATATAATATATATATTATATATATAAATGTTAAAATTAGAATTTATGTTACATATAATGTAGTTATGGCATTTAATATCTAGAAATTTTACGATATATATATAATTAAATATATGTATTAATTAATATAAATTATATATATAATATATATAAGATATATATTATTAATATAATATATTAGCCTCCAGTAAGTACCCGCCCTATAAAAGGCTGTTGATTTTTTTAATATACAACCCATCGTGTGGCGCTTTGTGAGACGTGGTGGGCTCCTGTACACTTCGAGAGCACTCAATATACTATTAAATTATATATATCAATATATGATAGCAAAGAACCCTATCCCATGATTATATTAAATTCTAATATATATATATATTATATTCTATCATATAGTATATTATTTTAATTTTATATTCTGAAATAGTAAATTATAATTAGAAAAAATAATAGTATCCTATATTAATATATCTACTAGCATAAATACTATATATATATATATATATATATACTCCACTTATTATGAATAATAATATGAGGCGGATAATAACTATATATATAGTAGATAAATGATCATACTACCTTAGTATAGAATAAAGATTTATTCAAAAAAAGTTATCCTCTTTTCCGACGTCCCACCCAATCTCTCTCTTATATATCCTCTCACATACCTAAATATATAATATCTATATATATAATTAAGAGTAAAAATTATATATATATTATACAAAATTATATTATATATCTATATATAATTATTATTTATATATATATATATATCTATAGATACTGAGAAAATAAAATATATCTAATAATATATATATAATATAATAACATATATATAATACTTCATCTATATATATAATAACTATTATATACTTTCGTAAAATATTAATATATAAATCAATATAATATATATACTTATATATTAATAATTAATCGATAAATACTATATATATTAATATATAATATATATTAATATACTATATATATATATATATTAAATATATTCTATTTAATTATATATATATATATAATATTATTAATATATTTATTATATATATATATAAATATTTTTTGGAAAATGTATCTCGAGTAATCGATTATCTAGATTTTTTCTCCAAGATACATCTATATAAGAAAAAGCATCAAAGCAATACCGATACTCGATACATTTAGGAATTGTCTAAGCGATACCGATAAACCGATACAAATGTATCGATCGATACGTATCGCCGATGCATGTATCTAAATAGATACTGCTACATCACTGTATATATATATTATATATTATATATATATATATATATATATATTATATATATTAAATATATATATATATATATATATATATAATAATTATATTTATATATATATATATATATATATATATTATATATATTATATATATATTTAATATTTATATATATATTAAATATATATATATATATATATATATATATTATATATATATTCATATTATATTATATATATATATATATAATATATATATTATATATATATATATATAATCTATAATATATATTAATATATATATTATATAATATATATATATATATATATATATATAATATATATAATAGATTTTAATTAGGAGAGGACACTGGATGTTTTTGGTTTCTGAAAGACGAGGAGTTGAAGGGTGAGGGGAATAGGTAAAGAGGGAGGTGAAGTGCCGGGGAAAGGGTTTCACAACGGGAGAAATAGAGGAGAAGAAAGTATGGTGAGCAATATGTTTTCCATGACCCCGGATTTGGCGGACAGCGCAGTGGAGGACATTAAGTCTTTAAAAAATGAATGAATAATTGCAATAGCCATTATGAAGCTGAAAGGAGATCGTAGTGGGCAAATAATACATGTTCTTATGCACCACCAATCACTCTCTATGGAAGACCACTATGGAAGAGATTAAGTCTATTGTTTTTTTAATGAACAGTTGAACGAAAGTGTTGTATGACGGAATGAATCAACTCGGAAGTGCGAAAACTATGTCACCCTGGGGGTACTTGAACCATGAACGCACATTAAGGAAGGGAGAGCAAAGGTACGCGAGATAGCAGTGGGGCGTTTGGAATAGGACGAACAGAAAACGCGGAGGGGGGAGAAGGTCTGTTGGTTTTGCGGTAAGCATAAGTTTGGCAGTTGATGAATACATACTTTGCGCATAGGAATCGCCTAATGGATCTGGTAGCCAGGTGGAATAGTAATTTGTTGAGGATTGCACGGGATAAGTCAAATGATTGACCTTAAATATCTAATTACACAGGAAGCGTGGTGAGGACGTGAAAAGTATCACTCATCCATTGTCGTTTGATTCGACCATCGTTTGGTGGGTAGGGATATTAAACCTAAAAACCCCGTTACCAGCAAAGATGGTAACGAGAGAGCGGATAGCAGTGGAGAGATTAAAGGGAGGATGAAGTGAAAAGGGTTTTTTGTAGAAAGAGTCCGTGATATTATACCAGAGGAAGAAGAGAATGTTGTAGAATGATAGAACGGAGAGTGGCAGAGTATTTTAAAGAAAAAATGACCTCAACATGTGCGAGAAGATAGACGCTGGGCGGTTTAAAAAGAACGGGTGGTCTTCCAGAAGAAAAAGATGCATGGACATGGACAGGAGTGTAAGTTTGCTACGTGAGTAAAAAGGAAAATATATAATCAAAAGTCCCCTTAGAGCGTGGGCATTGAAACAGAAAGACCCCAGTAAACAAGAGCGTCAATATGGTGGTAATATAAGAGAGTGGAGGCGGGAAGAAACCATAAAAAGGAGACGTCGGAGTGCGAGCATAAGCCTGTCGGGAAGAATGGATCGGTGAACAACTGTAGTACTCTCAGGTTATAAACTGGGTGGAAGTCTACCAGATAAATATAAATAAAAGTAATAAACATGAGTCAAAATATCCTAACCAGAGGACAGGATTCCGACTGTTGCGCAAACATCACTCAGTAAAAAAGGTATAATAGGACGGTAAGGTCCTAGGAGAGTGGACCCTGATGAGGATCAGTGATAGGTGGAAGAGTACTGTTTCTTCAGAGTTATATATCAGCCGAGGAAGAGAAAGAGAACCTTCCGGAAAGCAGATGTAGCCACACAGCATACCGAATAAACGTGGGATAGAGGTGCGATATACAAAATCAGAAATAGTGAAATATGGAGATGGCAATGGGGAGAAATATTGAAAAAATCGGGAAAGAAGTCCAAGGAGATGTGAGTGTCCGGCTTGTCCGGGCCGAGTATCAATTATGCGATATTGAAAGGAGGTCATGCGATGCCGATGTTGAAGTAGTTGTTTAATGATCATCTCATGAAGAGCAGAAGGAAGAAAGAGTACCTTGAACAGGAGATGGGTATGTGGCGATAAGGTATTGGTCTTAAACCGGTTGTTCAAAAGGAAGAAGATAGTGAACGATCTGTTTTCCAATTAATATAAAGGTGGCATATTACTCTGTTGCTGCGGACGGACATATAGAGGGGGACCTAATGGAAACAGGAAGTTTTATTAAATATGCAAAGGATATTAAAAGGAGAAAAAGGCTCAGTGAAGGAGCGGGAGTCCGAAAAGAACAAGTTAAAGGATAAAAGCTGCAGAGCATGGATTCAGCGCCCGGACGAGGAACACCCCCGCGGATCTGGATATTTACTCTTAAGTAATGGATGATGAGAGAAGAGTATGAGAGTGTGATGATATATACGGAAATCGTTTATAAAGATGGGCTTTTTTATGGGGGTATTATGAGAGAATACATTTGATCAGTGTAAGCCACTTAAAAGGGTAAAACTGATTGGGAGACACTCGAGGATCGATTACTATTCGAAAACTAGAAACAACCCGAAGTTGGCATTAGGAAAGTGTGATAGGAGGGGAAACTTTTATATCTCACCCAGTAATTTGAGAAAGGTGCGGTTAGGACAGCGTATGGGATAGGAAGTGGTGCTTGGAGTATGGATAGACCAGGTGTTAGACCCAGGGAGGAGTAGTTTGTCTACCGAATTGGTTAAATTGTTCATATGGTAACTGGTAAATCAATGCGACAGCATTAGTGTATGAGCGAGAGATCCCTCGGGGTATGATGATGAGCGGAGGGAGATTCGTTGTAATGGGCATAATGCGCCAGACGATATTGTTTAACGTTTGTCAAGAGACAGGGGAGCACGTCATACAGAGAAGACTTGATTAGATGGGGAGAAGGCAGAGAGTGCTGCGACGGGAGGGAAGTGTGGATCGATGAGAGATTGAGGAAAAGATCGCAGTAGATGAAGATAGCTGTAAGGGGAAGAGGAGACTAGACTGATGTATAACATGAGAGATTCGGTGGGGTGAAAGAGGATTAAAAGTGCGAGGAACTTTAAGTCAATTGCGGAGGTTACTGGTAAAACAACAGTGGAATGATGGAGGGTGCTAAAAGAAGGAAAGAATAATTTAAGTACCTCGACTACATGAGGAGGTTTTCGTACGCAATTGTTATCCCTTGTGAGAAGCGCAGAATCACAAGTGACGAGACCAGGTTAAAAAACGCTTATTTATGAACCATGAAGTTTCTGAGACCAGGTACTTTTGTTTGGGTCCGGAGTTCGTGACACTTACAACCAGGAGACACAAGGAGATGACGATTCGTGGTGGCGGTCGGCCGGAGATACAGAGGCCGGTTGTGAGAACAGGGTTGATAGTGTGGGGTGACCAGAAGGAGAAGAGCAAGAAGGAATTACCATCCCGAGATAAGAGAGGATTGGAGGTCGAGGCGGTGGAGGATCTGATCGAGAAGACAACTGAGATGGTATGGACACATATAAGTAGAATGGCAGGTAAGAGAGATACTTTTCACCCGATTCGGTAGTCTTCACGTACCATTCCCGCTTATACCCATTCGCGAGCACTGCACGGTCAGAGACACGGCGTTGGAGAGCGAGTCCAGAGAAAAGATGAAAGAGTAGGCAGGGAGGTCCGCGGCGGCTCTGTGAAGCACGCATAAAGGCGGGGAATTGAGACGAACACTGGATCATGGGTGGAGGAACGTACGACTGTTACGAGAGTTAGTAGGGGTACTCTGATGGGAGAGACAAAAGCCACTCTGCATACTCGAAATATGAGGGCATGACTCGGCACTGGACTACCGGTAAGGCAGCAGTAGCTGGTTCCTGAAAGAGGAGTAAAGTATGCATAATGCCCTAAATTTTACTCGAGCCTTATCTTTATTAAATGTTATTATGAAATGAATATTTCTTGCTACCGTAGAGAGGGGATTTATTAAACTCACTCACATTCAGTTGAAATTTGTTTCAATTGTAGAATATAGTGTGATAGTAAAGCTCAGACAGAAATATTGTTATGAGCATATATAATATATAATATCAAAGTCGAGGACAATCTTATATATAGTGATTTTATTAGGAATAGGAGGCTTTAAAGCGCTTGGAAATGCCTACAGTAAAGCTCAATATAATCTTGAATAAATAATGACAGCAAAGATAGAGTGTAAAATTTTGGCTTAATGAGAATACAAATCGAAGAGATATATATGATTAGGCGCAAATTCAATTTATAATAACACTCCATTTTAAAATTATCTAGCTATTGTAATTATAATAAGTTACAATGAGCGGAGGTTATAGTGAGTATTGAGGAAGTAAATAAGGTTAACAAGCTCAAGAATTATACGCAGAGGTCATTATAGCAGATCATGTATCACTATTAGTGTTATATATAATATATATCCCCAGTCATTAGTAAACACTGGAAGTAAATTTCCATACCAATTAAACTGCGTGAGTAAAATAATAAGATTATAGAATAGAATAAGCTTATTTTAATACAGGGTAAAAACTAGAGTAATAGTATGTGACTTAAGATTTATGGAAATACAGTAAGAGAGTGATAAGGGTTGAAACCTGGCAGATATGGTAGGATAAACAATAAGGTAGAGAATAAGTTAATTGATGATTAATATATAAACTATCTATTTATCATTAAGAGAACGGCCTAATAGCACATTTTACTAACTAATAAAGAGGTAGATGTATGAGGAAGTTAATGAAGCATGTTTTAAAACTGTTTAGAAATGTAGCCAGTATAAGGGAGTGCAATTCTGAAATAGGTATCTATCTACCTGCAGGATAGGATGTAAAATTAGGAAAAGCCATGGAGTTACCTATCACCATTGTTATAATATATATTCTCACATATAGCTATTAGTTGATATATAGTTTGAGCCGTTATCAAGAAATAGCGCCTGGAACCGAGGCAAATTATTAATAGCTATAAATAAATATGTCAATCTAAACCTAAAGGTAAAAAATAATTGACTCATAGACGCTGGGAATAAAAAAGTAAACTATGTTATTACTATACCACGATAGTAAATGTATTAGTAACCGTGAATAGATACATAGAAATATAGAGCCACACGGAAAACCTTAGGATTTTTCGACTTGTACTTACGCAATATCTTATCTTACTTATAATCAAATATGTAGATGAGCTCTCCCAGATCTGGGGAGGTAAAGAGCTGCGACGCTGAGTGTAGTTTAAGAAAACACAAATATCTCCACACGCTATCGTATAAGGTACAAAGACGTTTCAGCTGAAGGAGTAACAATAAAAGAGCACACACATAGATACGGAGTAAAGCCCCAGCCCTTACCCACAGTTTGAGAAGGCCGCTCCCTGCGCAATGTGCATACACTATTGAGATCTTGTTAGTAAGGTATATCTATAACCAGGCATATTCCAGCAAAGGTCGCAATAACGAGATAGATGCTTGCAGGCGCGCACCGGAAATGTCAGAAGGAATCACATACAAGAGATAAGATATGTTTGCAGTCAAGTAAAGAATGGGTGATTCGACGCTCCTCCGTGGCCAAATAGGTAGGCCACAAACCTATCACATTAACCTTCCTTATCGAAGCAAAAGAACCTAGGTCCAGCCAAAATTGATCTCTCGGTATTTGCTTCTCCGTTTCATACTCTATCATGCACCCTGTTTCTATTCTTTTTACCGCCCTGCCAGCGTCTACATTCTAGCTAAAAACTTGTGCCTGATCTAATTGTACCTCTAAAATACGCTCTGTAGTAACAATCACAACTTTATTTCACTTCGGTCTCCATATATATACACTCATAACCGGTCAGGTATCCCAACTCAACTAACTATCTACATCACTATACAAATCCCCTTTAACCAACCGACTTATCATTACATCCTTTACCACAATAGAACCAAATACAACTTCCTCCAACATACTCATATTATATTCTCTCTGAATTTAACCTACTCATTATATTCTTCAACACCATCATCACATAACTTACCTATCTCTTAAATAATTATTTCATTATCTATCATTTTTATTCTAATTCTCATCTACACCTATAAAGCATAATACGACCCTTAATGATCGTCAATTATAATAATAAAATATATTTAAATAATCATGAACTAATTGAACTTTAGATCTATTATACTTCTTATTCTAGACTATAGTCATCGCTACTAATACAATAACACAGGTATAATCAATAACATACACCCTTCACTAATCCGCAAGACTCATTATCAAGCTAAGCCACTCCAGACTTAGTCCTTTTTAATATACATTCTACTCAAATCGAATATTATAATTGCATCAAGCCCCACTTAATTCCACCTATTCACTAAAACTTTTCCTACTACATCTAATCTAAATGCTCGAGAATCTAGCAGAATGATGATTCGATTCCGTTCACGATTTTGATCATTAATAACCAAGACACATTCCACAGCAAAAAACCTAAAATGCAGAGGGGTGAATACTGACACAGATTGAGTCCTTAATTAACTCACGGAAAAAATCAACCTTGTTCCCATGCGGATAGCTCAACCAGTCCACCTCCATATAATCGTATCCTATGACCTGAGTTAGGCGCCAGTTTTCAGTTTGAGAGCATAACATCTGCCAGCTAATCCAATAAAGCATTAATACCTCTCAGGTACGTTACCTTTACTAAGGAGTCCCCTCACTTGATTACCTCTATACCCCATTTGCGTTCCACTGTGCCAAGAGCTCTTGCTAGCACGCTCCGAGAGTTTATTATTCTCAAACTTCTCCTTTTTCAGATTGTAAAAAGCTTTCAGGATGGTGAAAAGAGCCTCAGTGTTATCAAGCACCCACATCCAGATACCAATCGGAGTGACTGCAGTTTGAGATATATGGATAAGGTTTTTGGCGAGACTGTGCCAAGACTATCAATCTCCCGATTTCTCTCATTGCCCACTATACTCATATCCACACTTAGTGATAAAAAAATGAGTAGATATTATTAGATTGGAGTTAGTATACGGTTCCACTAAAAAGTACAAGTTTCGAAAGGATTCTTTGCTGTGTTTGGCCGATTAATTGTCAGTTATAGTAATATTACTATCAAACCTAGTATATAGTCTAGCCTTATTATAAAAAAGTATAATTCATGTATATGAGTGATGCTAGCTTACGGCAGTAATTAATTTAAGTTGATCTTTAAAAATAAGTTTTTTATCTTCTCTATCTAGGTTAAAGCCTTTGAGTGCTAATCAACTTCATTATTGGGAACTATATATAACCTAAGGGATAGTTACATATATATGAAAGGCTAACTTAAGAGAAGATTAGCTAGGTGAAATGCACAAGCTTTATAAATCACTAGCTGCTGTGTAAAATGCATTAAGTATACAATCCGCTACTTATTTGAAACGGGAAGTAGGCTCTCTGGCTAGGCTAGCCTGTAGCCTTCTGAGAAGATAATGAAGCGACAGGGCTGAGACCTCGGTAATAAATAACGCTCTGAAATTGGTGTTTTAACAATTCGGGTCTCGGTGCCACAGAGTAATCAATTAAGGTATAGATGAACTGTGGCCCACTGCGTATAACGCTACATGGTGCGGTTTCACAAAAGGGCACCAGGGACCAAGTGAAAATGATACAGAGTAAGTGAATGAAGATGCAAATAGAGAACAATATCTACGAGCAGAACACGAGGTTTTGTGTCGCTGGTCTAAACGTTCCGTGTTGAGAGTTCTGTGCTAAGGCAAGCAAGCGGGAAATAGGGATAATGCACGCATCAAACAAAGATCTTAGACTTACCACCGATGCTGACAGAATTGACGCACTAGTAAGAGAATTGCTGGTTGACGAATTATCTATGAGATTGGATTCGTCTTGGGCCCCTATACACTGATTACGCAGACAGAGCGTGGGGATCTGCTTATAAAAAAGAGTGTCCGAACTAAGTACGGTGGGTGCTGTAGGCAAAATCTCTCGCATACTGAGGGAGCTAATGTATGTCCAATAAGTCATAGAGAGTTTGGGAGATTCCGAGATTAGAGCACCAAATATGGGCATACGTAGCCAGCCACTCGCATGAGAGCCCTACGTTCGAAGAGGGATGGAGATGTGGGACTACGGGTGGGACTTTAGATAGAGAATCTCCTGCGCCCTGATCTGCTCCTCTTTCAATTATTACCGTCTGTATTTGTCTGGAGATATAAAAATCTAGCGTGCGTATTTTTGCGTTCCTGCTGATGGAAAAGTTCGATAACATCAGGTAAATTTCTGGACAGTTCCTGCGCAAATCGTATTGCTACCTTTTGGTGTCGCTATGTCTTAATTGGTTGGAACGTTTCTATGAAGATATAATTTATGAGTGAGGGTTGGAGCCAGACAAGTTGTCGTCATTTGAGATAAAGGATGGGTGTCTCACTCCTTGGCAGGTTTGTTATGAAAAAATTATGAGAAGCTTTTCTGAGACCAATTAATGTTTTAAAGATAATCTATTGTAAATAATTTAAATAAAACAAGTAATTAAAATCTAATTTTCGCTCGATTCGAGTATGAGTGTTTGATGAAAATAGAGAATTATGGTGAGTGTTGATATATAATCCGATGATAAAGGGAAAGGCCTGACACCCTTGGAGTCATAACGAGAGAGAGAGGAGGAGAGATCTCAAATGTATAGTACGTGCTCTTGTGATATGGATGATATAGGAAGTCTGGTGAAATACAGTGACGAGGGAGGATTTTTTTTGAGCCTGATATGTCGGCCGGGGGTTGTTTGGGGGGTGGTTGGAGAGAATTTGGGTGACAAGGTTGGGATGGGGCGTTTATCGTGGTGTTAATTCCTTGAGTCAGGAGAATGGCTGTCTCTCCTAGCCATTACTCACTAAAGGTAGAGTGATAGGGGAGAATGTTGGAGGGAGTTATGTGTAGAAAAGCGCTCCTTAAATCCCGAGTTAAAGTTAAAATTTGTTGAAAATGTGGCATTGTGTGATGGTTTTTGTGCAGCGTTGGACCTGTTATACATTCTGAGAAAGCGGCTGTACAGTTGGTGTCCTCGATAAATGTTTGTTAAGTCAGATATAAGTTGTGTGTTCGAAGTTCGTAATAGTACGTTATGCTTGCCACAAGCAAAGGCCAAGGTGTGACCGAAAATAAGTGTGGAGACATGATTAAGGGAATGGTTTTCGTAAAATGTGAAAATGGGGTAAGTAAGAGGGATAGATGTTTAACCTGGATAGACATGTTGTTCGAATCTTTCTATTGGGAAGTTTGTATTGGTAATTGTATAGCCGTAAATTGTTGGGTCGATCGCAGCGTGGTGTGGTTTCCTATCGCATGTCGAAAGATATATGCTGTGTGATGACGAAAGGGTTGGTCGTGAGAGGCATCAGTGGGTTATTGTCTGGGAAGTTACTGATACTCTTTGCAGTTATGTGTGCGGGTAGTATTTTATAGGAGAAGGTTGCACCTTGTTCTGATGGCCCGCTCGATGTGACAGAAGATGTGTGTCAAAAAAAGCTTTGCAAAGTCGTGTGTTGTGCGCATATGCACCGTTGTGAAGCGTCAACGGTCTTTCTCATATTCTAAGCTTCAACCTCTTTGGGGGGGTTTTGTTTTGAGGATGAAGAGACAACGCAGGAAACGTTAGAAAGGGAGTGGGTCGTCACATCAAGCTCCGGTATTCTTTGTGATTGTTTGTCAGTAAATATAAAGGTGATATTTACAATTCCGTCGTAAATGGGAGGAGAACCCTTTGGAGAGTGCTAGGGTATAGGGGTATTTATGTAAGAAGAGTTATAGACAGAACGTTCGAGATAACGCTAGGAAATAATCTGAAGCTATCGGAGGTTGATTTGTTATGTGTTGATCGCTGTATGGATTGCTTTGGGTACAATTTTAACTGATATTAATCCTTCTTGTAAGGTTTCGGCTTCTTCGTTTTGATCACATGGGTCATATTTTGTGTAAATCTAGAGTTTAAGTGGACCAGACTGGTCAATGACTTCGCAGTTTCTCAGATTATTATTTTTCTATTGCAAAGTAATCTTGCCTTGGTGGTTTGAGTGTTGTTGTTTCTGTTAGGGTAGTCCATCTTGTTGGGCTTTCTTTTTTCCGGAGTTTTAGTTCAGATGAATGGGAGACGATTCGGGGACATAAATGATGCATAAATCATATCTATATGACAGTTGCGGTGACTACATATCGGGAGGCAGATTAAATGGAGGCATGAATTCGTTAGACAAGTGAAATATGCTTCTCTCCTAGCTATGGAGGGAATGAACTAGACTTTGTGGTTTCATTGCTGGCTTTGCCAGTTGCGATGGCAAGCCTTAGTCGTATCTTCACGGCGGTATGGGTGGTGGGGCTGGTTTAGAACGCGATAGAGAGCAATTCTTGGCGGTGAATCTGTGGATTAAAGAGGGTCATGAGTTTAATTCTGACTCATTGCTGCTTATAGAGCGCCGGCAATTTAGGGGACAAGTGTGAGAGTGGGGAGCGAGTGAATTGTCTGGGGTGGTAACGTGCTTGAAGTCTCCCTCTGGGATGGGGAATGAAGTTTCTACTGGAAATGGAGTTATGTTCATTGGGTTGAACAAGTCGGAGACGCGGATAGGCTGCTGCAAATGTCAGATAGAGATTGACTTGTGAAACATTTATAGGTATTGGAGAAATATTTATCTTTGATGAGGCTATATGAAGAGTGTAGGGGGCACTTCGAACCCTGTGCGGTGACCTGCCACCAATTTTTGTAATTTGGTATTGCGACACATATGACACGTAGGTCTAAATATTGTTTTTCTCTGGTACTAAGTACCTTAGCGAAATCGGATCAGTTGTATAGAGTGACGAGTCATCTAAAGAAATAGGGGCAATGAGTGAGTTCCCATCTCAACTTGTTCTGTAGAATGTTGTGTTTTCATATGTGTGAATATTTAAATTCTTTCTCATACTGCACTGCGACAGTGATATGTGGGCACATTAGTCAAGAGATTGTGATTTTGGGGATGACTTTACGAATAGGATGTAGTCCGCGTGTGGGGATTTGTATATCAGAGTTGTGCGAATGTCTTGTATTTCCGTGATGGAATATAGCCTAGTAACTCGTAAGAGAGATGGAGTTGATTGACAGTATAGACTAAATGGTTGTGTTCAAGGGCGTTGAGTTTGAGGTTGGAAACACAGTGAAGGGAGAGGTTAAAAGAAGTGACAACGCATGTTAATATCGAAGGATTAGGAGTTGCCTTGTCAAATAGGGCGAGTCCAAACAAGAAGGGGAAATCTTGTCAACGTTAGTAATGTGGAGTGGTTGCTTTTTGATCTGTGTTGAAATAGAAAAT
The DNA here is from genome assembly GCA_015478945.1 of Trachelipus rathkii. Classification (NCBI taxonomy): domain Eukaryota; kingdom Metazoa; phylum Arthropoda; class Malacostraca; order Isopoda; family Trachelipodidae; genus Trachelipus; species Trachelipus rathkii. The sequence goes on from JABUQX010050253.1 coordinate 15,875, forward strand.
CTTTGCTCATAATTGGAAGTTTATTCATTGATAAAGAATAATATTGACTGAATTAAGGTTTTTGTATGTCTACTCTTCATACTAAATTAGTAATTAGTCCTGAGCCTAGTTCGTATGTTGCTCTACTTTAATGGCACTCACCAGAAGCTGGGAAAATCAAAGGAAAGAGAATTTGTGGTATCGGCCTAAGAGGAGTGGGAAGTTAGGGTCCTTTTTTTGGTGAAACGGATGAAGTTTTAAGAAGTGAACATATAGATATGAAGTGGAGAGATTGAAAGAAGCGTTGCGAAAGATTGAAAGGGAGAATGAGGAGTTGACGCATTACTCTTCCTCTAAACATGGTGACTATGTTGTGGGGGGTGGAGTCAAAACAACTGATATTTCATAGAGGCTTTTGCAATAAATGTTGATACGGAGGCATAAATATCTACATTTCTTTTTGCTCAGTTAGAGCTTTGGAGGTGGTGTGATTTCGCTTCAACTATACACTCGGGAAAAATGGTGTGTATATGTGCTGAACAGTTCTTAAGGAAAGTGATAGGGGTTAGGATCAACAATTAGTGGAAGTTAATACCTCTTGAGGACAGCATTAGGTGAAGGGAGGCTCTTATCGGGGTTGCCCCGAACAGTTTGGGTAGCTGACGATTGAGTGAGAGTAGTCAGGCTAACTGTAGGGTTTAGGGGATAGACAAGATGGTTTTACAGAGAAGATGGTCTGTAAAGTTGGTCAGTGGACAAACCGGGCATTAATTTTTAAAACGCGCAATTCAGAAGAAGTCGTCATTAATCGGTCGGTTCGTAATCGCTAAATCATTAATTTCCGATGGCGAAATTGTGAATGTGGTTGTTACCTCGAGTTGTAGTGGTAGGAGGTGGTGGTTCTAATTAGGGATGTCTTCCCTTCATTGGTCTGTGTACAGGATACCTCGATTTTATGGTGCCTATTTTTTTTGTTCGCTGGGTATAGTGACGAGGCTGGGCGAGTTGGCGCGATATGTTGCACAGCTAGATTGTATAGTTTTAGTAGGCTTATATGTTTTAGAAAGGGAAAATGTAGTATAGATGACTAACGAAATCATCGTGGACTTGAAGGTTCGATGATCTTGAAATACGTACAAGTTGGCAAGATGCGATGGTGTAGGAAGTCCTTACTCTTCAGCAAGAGCTTACAAAGGTTTCCAGACCTCCTAGTGGAAATGTGCAGGGTGGGCAAATTGGGTTTGTAGCAAGTGGCTTATAGAACTCTCTTTGAGAGGCAAAAAAAAAATGAGAATAAATAAATATGAACTGTGATTATGAGTTGAGATTGATATCAAAATGACACAGAAGAATTAATTTTTCTAAATATAAATATGTAGAGAGGTAAATTAGAAGAGCGTTGGAGTGATAAGATGTGCATATTGCTGACTCAAATGTATGATAATTCTCTCAAAAAATAACAAACATTGATTGGCACATATTATTTATTTGGTGGTTTTGGGGAAAGGTGGCTACTGAAAAGATAGATTTCTTGAGTATGTGGGTGCTTTAGCATTTAAGGAAATTTCGTATAGGTTTGTAATCTCATAGAGATTAGGTTAAGAAGTATAATGTGACTGGGGTGGTAACAGGGAAGTAATCAAATACCGTTTACGGAGCTCGCGGTGAATTATATTCTCATTGTATTTTAATATGATAGTAATTAGGTTATATGATATTCATCTAAGGTACGTATGAGATATTTTAATATTATTGGGGGATTGATTAAAATTTATTCTACTTGTATAGCTCATTATAATTTTAGGTATATAATATATAATAATGGTTATTGCTACTTGATTTAATGAATGTATATTGTTATATCTATTATTATAAGTGAATAATGCGAAGTGTGTAATATGATACGCATGAAGTTGTAATATAAAGTATAGGGATTGTATTGGGTTAATATGGGTTTCTATTGGCTTGTAAATGCAGGCCAGTTTATAATTGACTAATTATTTTTTTATATTAAGTTTAGTGTTATTATTGATAGTATAAGTAGACTTTTATTTATTTGGGGATTGGTTCGTGGTTTGGATATTCAAAGAGATAATATAAATAAAATACGGAAGGTAATAATGTGTACCGAATATTGTATAAGGTATTCAGTAACCGTCGTCTATAACAAGTTAGTATAGTGATAAATATTTAAATAATATATATATAATATATATATTATATATAAGGATAGTAGGTAAGGGAGGTAACAGATATGTAACGTCCTGGGTGATATAAAGTAGAGGTATTGGTATTTTATAACTCTGGGTGAAGGGATACGGGTTGGTGATAGTAGTAGTTAAATTTATATGTGAGTTAAAGGATAATTTATTAAAGGGTTTCTAATTATCGTATAAATGAGATATTAGTAATTGACCTTAACGGGGGTATATAGAAAGGGTAATCTTATATGCCATGCTAGGTTGAGTTAATGAGTACGTTATTGAAAATAATCTGACCTTAACTTAGGATTGAAGATTATTGTAAAGTTGTGGTTAAATATAATTGATAGTGGGGATTCAAGTGAATAGGTTAATGGTTTGGGGTAAGGGGGGGTATTTTGGAGAGTGTGTGGAGTTGGCGAATTATATAGATGATTTGAAGATGTTGTAATATTCTTGAGGTCTTAGTTATAATCCAGAGTGAAATTGACAAAGATTGGGGATTATATAATTATATTATTACAGATCCTTAATCTGTGAAACAAATGGTAGTAGTGTCGTTCTATATTATTTAATACCCATCTATATATAAATATTATTAATATTAATTATATTAATATAATTAATATTATATTATATATATAATATATATATAATATAAATTATATTAATTATTAATATATATTAATTAATATATATAATATTATATATATATTAATATATATATAATATATTTTAATATTAATATAATATATATATATATATTTAATATATATTATATATATATATTATATAATAATTATATATTACATAATATTTTAATAGTATAGATATATAATAATAACTATAAATAGATTAATTTTATAAATTATTTATTAATATTTTATTTAAATATTTATATATAATATATATATTATATTAATATTATATATATATTATAATATTAATATTTAATATATATATATATATATTATATATATATTTATAAATTAAATATATATATATAATATATATATACTATATTTAATTATATATATATATATATTAATTATATATATATATATAATTTTACTCATTATATACTGCTTATTTAGGTATAGATTATTTTTTTGGCAACTAGGGCGGATAATATATGAATATGTAGTTAAGAATAAGGTTAGTACTATTCTATTGCATTTATATTATATATATATATTAATATATATATATAATAATATATAATATAATAGGTATATATATTAATTATTTATAATTAATATATATATATATTATATATATATAATATATTAATATATATATATATATATATATATATATATATATATATATATATAATAATATATATATATTAGGATATTAAATATTAATATATATATATAATATATATATAATTATAATATATATATATATTATTATATTATATATAATATAAATATATTATATATAATATATATATATATATTATTAATAATTAATAAAGATGATAATTAATATATTTATATGAACAATATATAAATATATATATTAATATATAATTTAAATGTTCTTAATATATATATATATATATATATATATATATTAAATAATTTATAATATTAATATAATTATATAATTCCTTAATATTCCAAGAGATATAGAAAATAAAAATTGCTTTTAATAAAGTAATTTTATCATATATATATATAATAATATTAATATATATAATATATATATTATATATATATATTATATATATTAAATTTAAGTATAATTATTAATAATATATATATATAAAATATAAATTTATAAATATAAATTTTAATATTAATATAGGTTTAATATATAATTCTAAATAAAAATTCTAAGTATAAATTTTAAATATAAATTTTATTTGAGTAAAAAAATATAATGTATATATATATATAGGTAAATCTCCATCAGATACAACAAGAAATATGACTAGGCCTATTACCGTGTTAGGAAAACTTAACGACATGGGTAAATAACCCCTATAACGGATATAATATAAGATGGAAATAAATAGGCACTAGAAGTGGTTTAGTAATTCATTTCATAACAAAACTGTTTAACAGTAAATAATCCAATAGGAAGGCAAAAAACAAAAGCTATAGATCTATAACAATACAGAAAGTATAATATATAAATAGTATGTAATATTACAGGATAATGAATTGTTAAAGCTGATAAGGCGGTGGCTGAGAGGTACAAGTTAGCATCGTAAGGTAAAAATATAATCTTGCTTTCTATAAAGTGAGTATCGATATTGGTATAAAACTAATATAATGCTCAAATTCATAACTCTAAATACGAGTAAATGATAAACGTAATTATGTATTGAAGAGGATGTAAACTGGAGTAAGATAGCTAAATAAATGTGCCTATAGTATATAAATCGGGGGAACCTTAACGCTTTAGCGACATTAATGAAAAATTTATTTTACCATATAAATATCCTAATTAGTAGGTGAAAAGATATATTTAATTATATGATATACAAAGATCAGTATAGATTAGTATAATAACTAAAAAAATAGATGCAGTAATATATTATATTAATATATATATAGGATATATAATACCTATATACACTACTATATTATATATATATATCTATATCATATAGTATTATAGTAAGTATTGTACTATTATCTATCCTATATTATCCCTCCTTATAATACATTATATAATATATATTAGTAATTCGATAAGTATACTAACTATATAATATACTAGGCCATCAAGGACGGATATTATTGACATTTTCTACGTACATAAGTAATTTTTGGAGCTCATAACGAGCTATTCCTATCACTATATATACGTCTACCTACTAATAATAATACTAATTAGTAACTGTAACGTGTTCAAGTAACGAGTATATAAAGCCCCGACTTTAATATATAGTTATATTATTATATTATATAGTTTATATCATATTTAATATATATAAGAGATGGAACAAAACTGGTATAGTATATTATATTTATAGTACTAAAGTTATATATATATATAGGATATTATATCGTATACATATAGGCGTATACATATATATATCTATAATACAAGGGGACTGGATATACCGTTATTGGTTTGTTTAACGCCTCTCATTCGCGGGTAATGCCTTATGAAGAACAAAACATCAAAAGAAAATTTGATTGTCCAGTAGCCTGGAGATTCTAAAGAATAAAAGTGTCCGATACCTTGATTGAGCTAGTTTCTACGCTTTCTATTAACAATAAAATTCAACGTTACTTTTGCTTAATTTGTATGGCCTCGTGTGAACCCAACCGTTTACCTCAAAAATTTTCGCTAATCAATCCAGTGCTGTGCGGTAAAGGTCGAGCGCGCTGCCATTTATGGGAAAGTTTAGTCAAGATAAGCAGGTGTGCGTGCATAGGATATTACTCACTCGCGAAGAGAACAATATGGAAGCTTGCGGAAACTTCAAAAGCAGCGAATATTTTTGACGAGAGTAGCAAAACGCATTTTTGGATAAGTGCTTCTTTTTTTTTAATTTTTCAGTCATGTACCTCCATCTCACAATCTACTCGCAATTTTTTTTTTTACTTTATGTGAGAGAAAAGGTTAGTATATCTCTTTTCTCTGCTATCTAACACTGTTGTAGGGTTGCCACAAAACTTGGCTAGTTGTTCATAGGCCAAATTCCACAATTCATTGTAGCGAGATACCTCGCAAGACATAAGCACCTTTGCTTATCACAAACTAAACGTAATGATAGACCTGACTTTTGATAGTAGAGAAAGCACAAACTGCAAAGTCATGTAATTCGACCAGTCTAATAAGACCTAGATTTACTTCTCTTTCAAAATGAATTTCACCTCTCTCAACGAGAGAATCACGTTCAATAAATAATCTAAAAGCTCCTGAAAGAGTTCGACATACATGGCACCACCTCTCAACAACGGATCCATCAACTTATTACGCCAAGAAGTGAAAACCACTCATTAAACCACAAAGAACCTTCCTCTACAAGAATAAGACAACCGAAATCAGGCAAAGTTGACAGTGCTCCAAATCTCAACATGATAAGAAGAATAATCAACAATATAATAACAATCCATCAAAAACTTTACTAGAACAATGACTATAGAAAGAAAATATTTCACAGTAAAGTTTGGTAAAAGCAGCACTTCAACACTACTCAGATACCAATCAACATCTACGAAGACAATCTGCTTAACAACAACAAAATTCGCAGCCCTAAACAATTGCAATATTCAGACATCTAGTCAACACCACAAAACCCCACTTCAGCACTCAAAGGCGCTTGGAACCATGCTCTGAAGAAGTGCAGTACTAACACAAAGTAATTCTAACGTTGTATGGCATAACACATTCTACACTTTTGTGGAGCTTAAACACATATATATCGAAATTAAAAATCAAAGAAGCACAGCAGTCTAATAACTTCACCAGCTTCGTACAGCATATATCCGATATTACTTCCTTCAAATATTCAAAAAGTATATTGGAATTAATCTATCCCTAGAATTTTCCCCCCTTTTCCTTTCTATCAGACTACAAACAACTGGTTTGTCGATAAAAAAAAAACTCTCTACTACCACGTCTGCTAACTCATACTAACCAAACACATTCTTACGCGTTTACCAATTTTCCCCCCAACGTCCTTTCTTATTGTAGTAACAGACATCAACAAGGCATTTTGATACAGTCCCAAAAAAATCATTAATGAAGACAAAATGGAAATTAATGCTAAAATTATTGCGTTAGAGGACGATGAACGCAAGCAACTCTCCGTCACAACAATTTAAATATAATGTAGTCCCTCCACATCCTAAGCTATTAATGATTAAAAAAAGAAAGGTTCTTTCTTCATTTTTGCTCCTTCAAAAGTTTTGCTTCATTCGATCTTATCATGCAAAGCATGGAGAGTAGGAGAATGTATATTTTATGTTTTGGTGAGGTATAATTTATTGTATTTATTTATAGAGCTTTCTTACTTGTTATTGACCTTCTTTGACTTACCTGTAAATGATTACTGCTTTAGCGGGAGGTGTCTCTTCAAATGCCTGAAGCTCATAATGGAGGTGATTCCTTCTGTTTTAAAAGAATATTCTCCAATTTCTTTCCCTTCGATAAAACCTCTATAATCTTAGGGCTATTCGCGACAGAGTGGGTTATGCCGGGTGATTTTTACCCGGCTTATTTGAGTTTTCTTTATTTTAGATTATTCTCTTGCTATTCATGAGAAAATGAGTTTTACCGGGTAATTTTTACCCGACTTGTTTGAGCGCTTTTAACTTTTATTCCCGTGCTATTCATGAGAATAGGTTTTACTGTGTTTGTTTGAGCTCTCTAAGTTTTATGTTGATTTGAAAACTACAAGAGATATACAGAAAAGTAATACCACATTTTTTCAGCCTTGAGCTAGCTTCAAAGAGAAATGTAGCTAGTTACGATATATCGCGGTTTGGAATAAAAAAAAAGAAGGAAAAAAAGATGGAACTTACCGGGCGATTTCACCTCAAGTAGAGTAATTAATTACCTAACGAGAAATTTTGTTTTACTTGTTTAAAGGAGAATTTTTTTTAATTTGTATTTTAGTTATACATAAGCTATACAAACCATTTTCAAAGAGATGCTTTAAAAATTTTTATTCCTTGCCTTTTTAATTATACGCTATATTATAATTTTTCAACCTTTTATTTTAATACTATAAAATTTTTACTTTTATTTACGAATTTAGTTTAGTTTTTTTTTAGATAAAAAGGAAGTGTCTGAAAACCATAAATTTGAAAGAAAATTAGAATCAACCTTTCTCTGATTTTTGGCAAATATTTTATTTTTCGGATGAAAATCACACTATTGAGGGACCTTAGCTTTTTGAAATTTGATGCAACCCATTCCAGAGTTTAATTAACTTAAAATCAATTAAATTCTTGATATTAATGCTGCTAAAATTGTTCCAAACGTGAATCAAACTGATTATGTGACATTCAAAGCACATTTTTCCTTTGAAAATGTAAAATAAATAAATCTCTTAAAATTATGTCCTTAACTTTTTTTTCCTGTTCATGGCTGTATTTGAGAAGCACAGCCGTATCTAAATTCCTCTAAAGTAAAATAGTAACTTCTTTTTTTTTATTAAACACATATTTAGTTCAGTTTTAGACAATTTTAGTGCTATTTCTCATTCTCCATCTCTTAAACTCATATCTGTTTAATATTGTAATTTCATTTAAATAAGTGACTTGGTATTTCTACCCATCCATCCATCCATCCATCCATCCATCCATCCATCCATCCATCCATCCATCCATCCATATCCATAATTCTATTATCTATTATCTACTATCTATCTATTATATATCATCTATCTATCTAATCATCTATCTATATCTATCTATCTATTCTATCTATCTATCTATCTATCTATCTATCTATCTATCTATCTATCTATCGATCTATCTATCTATCTATCTATCTATCTATCTATCTATCTATCTATCTATCTATCTATCTATCTATCTATCTATCTATCTATCTATCTCAGCTTGATACAAATAATTACCGCCCTGTCAGTTCTTCAGTGATTCATTAATAAGTTGTTCTCCTGAGCTTCAATAAAATCTTGGTAAGCTTCCAGTTCTGATTGGAGCGTCCAGACAAGTGGACTATTAGCATATGGTATGCTGTAAAACTGATCTCATCTCAAACCAGTCACTAATTATCGCTTATTATATACTTCCTATTTTCGATTAAATTCTTAACGGAAAATTTTAGAAACATTTTTATATTTCTGTTTTTATTTTCTATCAACAGTACTGTATTTTTTTTTTTGGCACGCCCTTACTTTTGGTTCTCAGACCCTTCTATATTTTGGCAAACCCTTTGTGTTGACTTGTAATGTTGAGCATTTCAAAGCTTTCGAAAGTCTAGCCCAAAGCGTTGACCTCTAAATTTTTTTCATTAGAGTTAATTTTCCACTCTCTTTCCCTTTCCTTTCAGGTTAATCTGAAGCATTTTAAGACAAATGTGAGCTCTTTAGACAAATTAAAAGAAGTATAAAGGAGAGTTCAAGTCTATAGCCTAACCTTTTTATGACGTTCTCGTTCTTCATGACATTATCTTTACGATTTCATCACCAATCTACTCTTATATTGATAAATTAAACTCTTTATTCCTCTTTTCATTTTGAACAGCAATCAACAATCAGCAAATGCTTGAAAGGTGGGATCGGAGTAACTGATAAATAATGCTGGAGTAAAAAGCAAATTCTTGTTTTAAGTGTTTGAAAAGTCTTGTAATATCAGATCTGTGCCGATCCCACATGGCTAAAATATACTCTTCGAAAACATGCATTTCAAATCTAAGAAAAAATATGGTAATGGATAGTAGATGTCTTATATTAATAAGCTAAACGTTGAGGATGATAAAAAATTGCACCTAATACTTAAAAAGAAATTTAAAAGAAAGAAAAAGCAATAATTATTAAATACAGTTCGAATGTTAGGTGATTTTTTTTATGATTGTGTCTTCACCGTCTAGTCTACCCATTCTTGTTTCTGGAAGGGAGAAGAGAGAGGAGAGAGAGAGGAGAGAGAGAGAGGAGAGAGAGAGAGAGAGAGGACGAGAGAGAGAGAGGATGAGAGAAGAGAGAGAGAGAAGAGAGAGAGAGAAGGAGAGAGAAGAGAAGAGAGAGAGTGTAGAGAGAACACAAGAGAAGATGAGAAAAGACAGAGAGAGAGAGAAGAGAGAGAGAGAGAGAGAGAGAAGAGGAGAAGAGATTAACGCACAATATCAACTTAAATGTTATAGTTTATCATTAAGTTAAAATTTAATATTACCGAATCTTAACGTTATTACTTTGTTGTCCTAATTCCTATTTATACAAATGCAGTTTCTGAAACCTTGAAAGATCATTTATTATTATTATTATTATTATTATTATTATATTATTATATTATTATTATTATTATTATTATTATATATTATTATTATTATTATTATTATTATTATAAATACTTTGACGTAGTATTTTTATCAGGATTCAAAGACACATTAAACTTCCTTTTTTTTATACAACCATGATGGTTAATTACTTCAAAAATCAAAATGAGTCATGCCTTCTAATACACATTCTTTATATTTATTAGCAGGGTTGGGATTTTTTTTTTTTTTTTGGTTTAGGAAATCTAAGCTATTTTTTAAATCATCCTGTTTTCTTGTAGGCTAGTTGGTGGGTTTTTCAGATTCTTCGCTCTTCCTTCCGTCATATTATAACGGGTGGGGAGGAGTGTAATAGTTTTTCTTTTCTCTTCTCTTTTACAGCTCATCATCTTTAATAACCCATAATTGAAGTTATAATATTGAAATTTCTACAGAGTATAGTATCTCCAAGTTTAGGTAATTGAGAGAATGGAAGATACATTTAAATGTCAATAAGTAATAGTGAGGCTTTTATTATATGAAATTATCTTGATGAATTGGGTTGTAAGTATAGATTATAATTTTTCTTCCCACCAATTAGGAGTTATCATCTAGAGCACTTCCCTTTCTCTATCACCTCTATCACCGATCAAAGTGGTGCTCAACTCAATTCAGCTATTAGCAATAAATAGATCTAGAACAAGTAAAGAATATAAAACAAAATTTTAATGTATGTTGAATTTATTTGGTTAACAATCCGCTATACAAACTTAATACAGGTATTTTTAAAATATATATTTAAAACCACAGGATCTATTTCTACGTAATAGGAGAAGGCATGATAATCATTTATGATTAATTTATATGATAATCATATATGAATAATTTATGTTACATGTTTATAGTTTTATGGACACTAAATTCCTTAAATAAATAAAAATTATATACTACTTAATTATGCGTAACAGAGCAAGTAAAACATACTTATTCTTAATTAAGTAGATGTAATATAATTATGCTATTCAAAGTGTATTTAATATAGCTATTTTTTTGCTTTTAAGATTTAGTTTTAGAAAGTTTTACTACCACACAAACACATACATAAAATACAAATATATGTCCTTCACATGAAACTGTTACATGTTATTTGTTCGTACAATAATTTTAGATACACTTTTTGGAATAGCTAATTATTTGATGACGAATTAAATTGATGAATCCGTTCAGGAGATCGTTAAGCGAACCGGTTTTCTCTCAACACTTCCATAAAACTCAATTCTTTTCTTAATTCTTCCAAATGAGTCCTGCCAATATAGGTTAGATGTATAGTACATATTATTATTAATTTTATTATTATTATTATTATTATTATTATTATTATTATTATTATTATTATTATTATTATTATTATTATTATTATTATTATTATTATTATTATTATTATTAATTATTATTGTATATTAGTGTATTTTATAATGTTATTTATTATTATTTTATTAATTATTATTATTATTATTATTATTATTATTATTATT
>JABUQX010050253.1:32500-35000 GCA_015478945.1 Trachelipus rathkii
AAGATTGCCCTTCTGAACATTTTGCACCTTAGATCTATACCTCTTATTTCAGATAAAAGTTTCACTACCATTCATTAACACAGGTAACAACATACCCTCATGCAAAACCTTGGCGCGGTCAAGACTTAGTCCCTTCACATCCACCAAGGATTTAATTGCACCAGCCACTTTCCTGCCATTCACAATTTTCCTACTACATTCTGCATCATCCATTCCCTTTTCATTCAACATATATCCTAAATATTAAACTTATGATACTTGTTTCCAGTTGCTCACCATCTAACATGACTTTACACCTCGGACTCTCCCCACTCACTACCAACCGTACTCTTTATCTACATTACTTTCAAAACCCTCCTTTTACACACCCTGCCAACTCCTCTACCAATCCTCTCAACTCTCTCAGATTCACCACACAAAACCAAATCATCCGTATATAATAAGCAGGGCACCCTCCACTCTCTTCGGTTCGCCATCGTTCTAACATTTAACCCTGCCCACCCCCACCTCTAATTCGTTTATAATCCCACCATATACAAATTAAATAAACCAAGGACATAACACATCCCCTCTCACTCGCTATTGTATTAACCAATCAACTTTCGACTCCATTTATTCTTACACACGTTGCACTATAAGTTATACATATTTTTGATCCATCCAGGAGCTACCACAAACGCCATATATATATCTTAGCTCCCACATCAGCTGTTAAAATTTACTTTTAAAGAATCATTACTGCATTTCTACAACTATAATCATACTGCATTTCGTACTCTATATGGTTATTGCACAGCGTAACGCCCAATTTTACCTTTTGAACTGAATATAATTGAAAATTTAGTTCTATAAAAAAATCATTAACACTACATTGCAATATGTAATCCAAAAATGTCAAAAAAATTGTCACATATCATGGCAACTTCGTTAGGAAGTCTCATTAAATCGATAGATTTCCTATTGAGGCATAATGATTGTTGAGACAAATTCTGCGCATTTAGTAGTATTTTCTTTTCGGATTTCATTTATTTTTATCTCTTCAAACTAGAATTAGCACATAGTATTAGAAACCATAAGTAAACAAAGCTCTTCTGGTGTGGTTGACTGGGCTTTTCGGACTCGTTTGTGTTTTCACGGAACATTTCAGAATAAAAACTTAAACTTCAGTGCCAAGTCTTCGCAGAAAGACGCCTGTTGGCAAACAAAGAGTTGTTTCTTTCATAAAATGAATTTTTAAAGAAAACCTTTTCAATAATAATAATAATAATAATAATAATAATAATAATAATAATAATAATAATAATAATAATAATAATAATAATAATAATAATAATAATAATAATAATAATAATAATAATAATAATAATAATAATAAACAAAAATAATAATAATTAATAACAAAAAATAATAATAATAAAATATATAATAATAATAATAATAAATAATAATAATAATAATAATAATAATAATAATAATAATAATAATAATAATAATAATAATAATAATAATAATAATAAAAGAGGCTTACATTTTCATCTGTTGCTAGTTCACGAGCATTCCAGAGAAATTCACATATGGCTGTAACTGCTGATATTCCCATTCCACCCATGAGTACGACGAAGACTCCTCCGACGTTCGGTAGTCCCAATTCCGCAGCTTTGCCCGATGATTTCTTCGCATCTTCGCTCTATGTGTGGTTGATGACAATTTAATATCGGTGTAAGCAAAGATTTTAAGAAATCATCGAAGCAACGATTTATTTTATTAGTAATGATTTCGTAGTTGTTGATAAAAGTTTTTTTTTGGATGATGAATAGACACATTTCCATAAATTTCATCCCATTGTATATGTATTTTGGTGTCCACGAATGTTATAAAAAGCCAAAATTTTATGCGTTCATATAAAGTCAGCAAAACGTCGTTTCAAATTTTTTTTTCATTTACGTAATGGTTCACGCAGGTAAAAAACAAACAGAGGTTCAAATTCATCGAAAAGAGTCGAGGGTCGAGGACATCCATCGAAGTTCGAGGAAAATCAAGGTACACCAAGAGGGAAATAAAATTTCATTTTAAAAAACACTCAAAAATTTCTAAATTAATAAATTTTATCATTTAGTGACCTAATTAAATTTTGGTGCTTATCAAAAGAGAAAGAATTAGGAAATGATCTTAAAATCGCTTATTTGTGGGTTTATATAATAGAGATAAAAATTAATGTCAGAAGGGAAGTATACTCCAAACAATGTACAAGTTAAAATAATTCTAAAAAACTAGAATAAACTTTGGTCCTTATCAAAATAGACCTCCAGTGTCAATTTTCATGAAACTTACAGAAGATGCATAAAATATATAGTAAACAATAAAGAAGTTAATAAAATAGTTGAGAAATGTGGTAAATGCATGGCACACGAACATTTATCTAGGAGCTCCGCCCCTAGCACCCCCGAAAAGTGAGTAGTGGGAAAATAATAAAATATTTCTTCAACAGTATGACTATAAA
>JABUQX010050253.1:37500-40000 GCA_015478945.1 Trachelipus rathkii
ATGTGTTTTAAAAAAATAACTGTGAAATAATGGTGGCAATAACCCAAGTAAACTGTGATTGTGTCTATAAATAAACTGTGTGAATCAAAAAGTTAACAACGTGAAGAAATAAACAACCTATAATCTAAATTAATAATAGGAATTAAGTCGTTGTTAAAATTTAAATTGAAAAAAAGAACAAAAACAAAAGCCGCATAGTTTACAGAAGAGCGTTAACACCCAAAACGTTTGAAAATTTCCTAAACAAACATTTTCTTTGTCCCAAAAAGCTAAACATGGCGGGAAGAAAGCCTAAGCTTTGCCTAAAAATCCAACGAAAAAAGGCCACCTTTCAAAAAGGAAAGAGAAACAGCCAACCATCAACGGCCTAAACAGTCAACCCTCCCGCTCAAGGAAGGCCACGCCACCCAACCCCGCAACTCAAACACAAACGCGCCAAACTGAAGTCAAGTTTGTGTGTCCAATTGAACAACCAAGCTTGGATGAAGCCGATATTACAAACTGGATCAAAGCAATAAACATCCTTTATAGAATTTATAAAATTAAAAGTGGAAAAGACAAAATAAAATTAATCGCACCAACGCTTCCAACTCATCTATTGCCCTCTATAAAATATCCCATTAAGAAAAATGCATATGAAGAACTGATAAATAAAATAAAAATAACCTATTTGCTTCCCCATGAACAAAGCATTCATGACGTCATCGAGAAAAGAATGAAACCAAACGAACTGCCTAGCAACTATTTAAAACGGATCGCAAAAATGATAGGCTATGAAAACGCCGAGAGTCTCAAAGGAACCACTCAAGCTTTGTAAAAGAATATTTCCTCGCTGAAGTACCAACCTATGTTTACCAAAATCTACACATGATAGCAAAACACATCGATTTACGTACATTGATAAAATTCGCCGATAGCCTTTTCAAGAAGCTGTCCCACGAAAATTAAGTGCAAATTATCAACCCTGCTCTTATTAATGGTGAAAATCGTGTTAAAATAAACTTAGGAAATTCAAGTACTTGTAATACTACTACTAATACTACTACTGCTGCTACTACTACTACTTCTACTACTACTACTACTACTACTACTACTACTACTACTACTACTACTACTAATAATAATAATAATAATAATAATAATAATAATAATAATAATAATAATAATAATAATAATAATAATAATAATAATAATAATAATAATAATAATAATATGCAAAATGAACAAGACATTGAAACTACTACTAGCACTAATAATATTGAAAATCTAAAGATAACTATTAATAGAAATATGAACAAAATTAATGAACATAAAAATAAAGTTTTTGTAAATAAAAAGTGCATAAATAATACGATTGTAAAGGAAGTGCATGATTCCTCTCGGGAAAAAAAAAGAGATTTTACAGCTAAAAATCAATGGTATTCTGGTGAATAAAAATATTCCAATCAATGAAAATATACTATTAAATAATATTTATATACAAGCCAGGTTTGAAATTAATGAGTAAAAAATTTGCTTTCTAATGCGTATATTTTTCTATATTAGTAACCATATTAAGGTTTGTAATAACAAATAAAGTGGTTTGTGTAGAATACGGTATTCATGAAGTCCCAAAACTGTCACTGTTCTAGCTTAAAATTTGCGTGCAGTCAAGAGCTGTACCGACGATGCCTAATTTAGCGAGAGGGGTAAAGGGGATTTTCGGGAATGCCGTTTTCTTTACAAAAAGCTTTAGAAAATACATGGGTAGACTTTTAAAACATCAGAGTAATGAAATCATAAAATGTTTGTGATAAAATCATGTAAAGGCGAGGACCCAAAATGGGGCAAGCCTATCGCAGTCACAAACAAACAGAGAGCACGCCTATTGTCAACAAATTCAAATGTGAAGCCAAAATGGTCGATATTAAGAGGTTCCAAATTATTGTCATACTTGTCTCCTATAATATCATATTTTTTCCATGCGAAATATATTTTTTAAGAGTGTAATAAGAAATAATAAATTTTCAATTCTTTAATATTTCAAATGTGGATGTAATGGATATTTGGTGGTTAAAAGCGATGTAAACAAAACTTTTGTTCATAGCTTTAAAAAAATCAGACACCGATGACGTTCGCGCCACGATTTATCTGACGCTGCTATGAGAGGAAGTCGCGTTTTAAGATGTTTTCACCCAACAGATGTCTATCGAGGTTACCACATTTGAATTAAATGTCATTCCATCATAAAAAATTAACATATAATTAAAAATAATTCTTGCCAAGGATTTATGCAATCTAAATGAAATTTACATTTTTCGGTCGAGTTACATTTGCTTGACGAAAAATAAATTATGCTTCTATTTAATGTCATTAAAAATTTTAAGATCAAACCAGAATTCTAATGAAGCAGTTGTTTGACGAAGATGATTTTAAAAATGAGGGTATGTTATTATTATTAGGCAATAATGAATTTTTATAAAGAAAAATAAAATTTTAAGATGTATTTAATAATCAAAGG
>JABUQX010050253.1:45000-52473 GCA_015478945.1 Trachelipus rathkii
ACCAGCATATATCTTCCCTACAACATTCAATAAACTAATTACCCTATAATATTTACAGTTACCTTATCCTACCTACCCTTATATAAGGGTATTATTATTGTTCTCCTCCAATCCCTCGGAACTATACCCTCCATAAAAGCTTTGTTACACAACTTCCAAATCCAATCAATAACCATATCGCCTATATACTTTTACTGGATTTCCGACAAAAAAAATTTCCTTCATTCCTCAAATTTTTAAAATCAATTTAATTAAAACTCTTTTATGATAGGGAATACAAAATTTCGTCATCTTATGTTAAATTTACAAAAGAACTTGATTTCCTGAAAACATTATTTCTGAAGAATGAGTTCCCAGAATTTATAATTGACTCAACTTTTCGAAAATTACTTTCAGCAAAATTTAAAAACAAATCTCAGGATAAATTAACAGCTCCAAAGGATATTTTGTATATGAGGTTGCCTTTCTGGGGAAAATCAGTTACAAAATTCGACGTAAAATTGATGTGGTTTTAAAAACAAACTTTACGCAGTTTAAATTTAGATTTAGATTTTCGAGTGAAATCAAAATTGGGAAAATTTTAAATTTAAAGATAAACTCCCTTTATGCTCATCAGTAATATATCATTAGAAGTACAAGGTGACTGCGATCAACCTACATAGGAAAAACAATACGAAGCCTTTGCATAAAGGTATTTTATTTAGAACTCTAGACCATTTACATAATCCCCCCAATTCATCTATAAATGCTCATTCACTTCAGGAAAACGACCATATACAGGATACGAATTTTGGAATATTAGCTCAAACTGAGAAACCTAATCTTCAGTTGTTAGAATCCTTATATATTTGGCATCTCAAACCGACCTTAAATGAAAATCTAAATTTTAACAGTCTTTAATACTGATATGAGATTTTGCTTAAATCATGAACTCTTAACCACATACTATTGTAATCATTAATTTATCTATCCGGTTTATTTATTTCAACTTCATATTATTTTAACTATTAATTAATTAATTTTATATAATATTTTGTTTAAAAGTTTATCATTATATTGTAAGTCTTGAAAATGGGAAGAAGGATTCTTACCCAAAACTAGTCGGCTAATAAATAATTTAAAATGTTCAAATTCCTTTTGGTTAAACTCGCTATTATATATATATATATATATATATATATATATATATATATATATATAATATATATATATATATATATATATATACTATATATATATATATATATATATATATATATATATATATATATATAATGACATACTTTATATTCGTAAATGGAAATTTATTTAGAATACATAAGAAATAATATCAATACGTAGAAAATGATAAAAAAATATATTAGCAAGTTAAAAATGCCAAAAGTACTTGCAAGTACATTGCAAATTTTCAAGTACAAGAGATGCAAGTACAAGTACACTGTTTTTAGAAACTGCAAGTACAAGTACAAGTACAAGTACTCAAAAAATGTACTTAAGTCCAAGTACAAGTACAAGTACTTGTACTGAACCCAAACCTGACCAATAACATATATATATATATAATAATATATATATATATATATAATATAATAATATATATATATATATATATATAATAATATAACTAAATAATAATAAATATAATAATAACAATATAATAATATTAATAATAATAATATATATAATATATAATATATATATATATATATATGTATAATATGTCTATAAGAACCATGAGATAATATATACATATTTAGCAGTAAATAATAATATATGTAATATATGTAATATGTAATATATAACAATAATATATGTAATAATATATGTATATATATATATATATATATTTAATATAATATAATATATATATATGTATGTAATATATATAATAATAGCAACCAATAACAATAACTATAATATATAACTATATATATATGCTATATGTATATATATATATATATATATATATATATATATATATATATATATATATATATATATATATATATATATATATATATATATATATATATTTATACAAAATATATACTTCTATATATATAACTATATAATATATATATATATAATAGCAGCAACTATATATAACATATGTATATATATATAATATATATATGTAACCAACAACAACAATAACCTTAGTAATATGTAACAACAGCCAAAACGTTCAAATTCGTTTTGGTTATACTCGCTTATATATATATATATATATATACGTCAAAAATAATGCACCATTAGACTAAATGTCACTCACAGAAACTGGAATGCTCCTAATCCCATGAAACCCCACACCAACACAGACGACAGCATCAGTGTAACTATGTAACCACCCCGAAGAGAATTGGCTGCAATATTGCGGCCGTCACCGAGATAAATTTAAGAAAGCATAAACCACGTAACGAGACCTGGGAGAGGTGGGAATTTTTTATGTCGGGGGTATAATCGAACAAGGGATCATTCATGTACGAAACGACTCCGATAAACATGGAGAGAAGTAGTGCGTCAACTGTCAAGAGATCAGTGCGTGCAGATAACAATGCTCCACGCCGAGTGACACGGGTACCGGGCACTTGGTCGACGGGTCGAGGTAGCGCCCACAAGGATTGCACAGGTGGTCCAACGGTACGAGAAAACTCTGTCACATGATCACCGGAGTGGACAAGGTAGGCCCAGGGCCATGACACCCCGTGGAAGACCGACTTATACGTCTGCGTGCATTACGAGAGCGCCACACAACGGCACGACATCTGCAGATACAGCTGGCGGAGGTATACGGCACCAGGGTAAGTGACAGTACAATTCGTTGATGAATTGAGGAACATAATTGAAGGCCCCGGTGGCCTACCATAGGTCTACCGCACACCACGGCTCATCGAAGGGCGCGACTGGCATTTGCCCAAGAACACATCCATTGGACGGTCAACGATTGGGCAAAGGTGCACTTTACGGACGAGTCGAGAGTGTCTCTGTACGCCTCGGACAGGCGTGCTAGAGTATACCGACGACCGACGGGGAGGTTCGCGCAATGCAATGTGCTGCAGGTGCCGCCGTTTGGAGGTGGGTCGGTTATAGTCTGGGTAGGCATCTCTTTATCGGGGCCTACCGAGTTGCACATCTTCGATGGAGGCACTCTTACAGCCGTAAGGTATATCATGGACATCCTAGAACCATATGTCGTGCCATATGCCCCCTACATTGGTGACTCTTTCATCCTAATGCATTACAATGCAAGACCACACAAGGCCCAATGTGTGAACGACTACCTTAATACGGCTCAAATTACGTCGTTAGAGTGACCAGCATATAGTCCGGACCTCAACCGAATCGAACATTTGTGGGATATCCTGAAACGTTGGATCCGACAACTGCAACCGCCTCCACGGCCCCTCCCGCATCTGCGACAGGCACTGCACGATGTATGGGATCAAATCACTGTCCAGGACATTTGCTTACTCATCGAGAGCATGCCAGGACTGCGTGAGGCAGTTGTACATGCCAGAGGGGGTCATAGTCTGTATTGAGACAGATCCAACTCCCCCCGCGGCCTTCGCCGTACGTACCAACAATGTGTGTTTGCAGCCCCGAACCTCCGAACCCTACTGCCAGACCCTCTGGATGCACCTTGGCCTCACACTCTATCAACCTACGGTTCTGGGGAGGAATCCACCATGCTATTGTCACTGCTCCAATAAGTGTTTTCGTTCTTCCTTTTCTACCTTGGCTACCACGTATCCTTGCGGTGCATTAAATTTAACTTTTTTTTATAATTATATATATATATATATATATATATATATATATATATATATATATATATATATATATATATATATATATATATATATATATATATATATACTACTATATATATATATATATATATATGTAATTGGCGTATCCAGGGCGGGCCAGGACCATGCGAAATTTTAGACATAAATTTTAGAGTATTATATCAGTTAATAATATAAAGTGCAGATTTTAAATTAATTTTATATAATTCGTCGCTGTCAGGAACAAATCTCGTAGGTCCTTGGGAAGCTTTTACAGGAGAAAGAGAAAACGTTATAATTTTACCTATATATATATATATATATATATATATATATATATATATATAGTTTATATATATATATATATATATATATATATATATATATATATATATATATATATATATATATATATTATGTCATGCGCAATCAAGGAATACAGAAAGGATTGTTCATCCCAACGATATTGGCAATTTCAAAGGTACGATATTTAGGAAATTTAGCAATAATGAAAAAGTGGAAATATTAAAATATCTCTATAAACCAGATTCAAAATATATATTTCCTGCTCACGAAGGCAAAGGTAGGAAAATATATTTTCAAAAAAAGTGGCTTGATGATATTAACTGTGGTTAGCTTACTCTGATAAAAACGTTGGGGTTTATTGCTCGAATTGTGTATTGTTTTTGGAAACAAAAGAAGGTAAAGGAAAATACCAGGAATTGGGTGTTTTTGTCATGAGACCGTATTCAAACTTAGAGAAAGCCATTGAATCTTTTAAGAAATACGAGGCAACTATATATTGCAAAGAATCGGTAGAAAAGAGATTTGCTGTAGAAAAGCATGTTCAAGGAAAAATCGAGAGCATCGACAAACACATTGACAGTCAAAAAAAAGGGAGGCCGAAAACAGTTGAAAGCGGCTAATTCCAATTATTGAAACAATTCAATTCTGTGGTAAGCAAAACATATCGTTACATGGACATCATTACTCAGGTCGAATCGAACTCTCTTAGCCTGTGGGAAACGATGGCAATTTTCAGAGTCCTTTAAGATATCGCGCTAATGCTGGAGACCATGTTCTTTCAGAACATTTAAAAACTAGTGCTAGAAATGCATGTATACCTCCTGTTTCATATTCCAAAATGCTTTAATTCAGTCATTTGTGCATCTCATTCAACGTAAAATTGTGCAAAACATAAATAAAAGTAAATTTTTTACTGTCTTAGCTGATGAGACGACCGATGCGTTACGTTGATATTGATATTCATACCGTCAAAGAAGATTTTTTTGTGGTTCGTCTCAGTAAATGATTTGACGGGAATAAGTCTTGCAAAATTAATTGAAGAAAAAGTAACTGAACTTGGTTTGGATATGAAT
This sequence comes from Trachelipus rathkii, assembly GCA_015478945.1. NCBI lineage: Eukaryota > Metazoa > Arthropoda > Malacostraca > Isopoda > Trachelipodidae > Trachelipus > Trachelipus rathkii. The sequence continues at coordinate 50,168 of JABUQX010050253.1, forward strand.
ATTCTAAGAGGACAGGGATATGACGATGCAGCAGCAATGAGTGGTGAGTTCAGGGATGTTCAGAGATTAATAAAGGAAAAATGTCACAAAGCTATTTATAGTCACTGTTTTTTGCAATGCTTAAATTTATGCCTCACAGATTAAAGTTCAAAATATTCGAAGTACAATTGGAATAATATCAGAATGCTGTACATTTTTTCTTGTAAGTGCTAAGAGGACAAAAGTTCTTGAAGAAAAAATAGAAGAACTTATTCCTAAGAGTTGCAAGATGAAACTAAAAAAAGTTTGCGAAACTCGCTGGTGCCAACGGCATGAATCGGTTTTATTATTTTTAAAGAGATGCTATGCTAGATAATAGCAGCTTTAAAACAAATAAAATGTGAAATTGGAGGTCAGTCAAAAGAAGCTACCTTAATTCTAAGCAATGTTTATAGTGCTTCTTTTCTGGTTTCTCTTTTTGTTTTAAACAGACTATTAAGTTTAACATACAATCTTTCAAAACGATTGCAGACAAACGTTATTGATTTGGTTGTGAGTGCATATAATGAAGTGAATCTAGTTAGAACTAAACTTGAAGCCATCAGAGAAAATGCAACATTAGAATTTCAATAGATTTTTGAAGAATGTGTAAGCGCATCTGAATCTGAGCTGGATATTAAAATTGCTGTACCAAGAAATAACAAATTCCAAAAATACAGACCCAACATTCTTACTTCCGACCCACAAAATTATTATCTCACAACCATTTTTATACCATTTTTGGATGATCTAAAATCAGCATTAGGAGAGAGGTTTTTAAATCATAAAGAAATTATATCTTTCTTGCAATTAGTCATACCGAACAGGTGTTATGTGCCATATGAGAAGATAAAAGATGTAACATTTTACCTGGAAGATCTTGAAAGCCCAATTGAAGATTAGTAAAAGCAGAATGGGATTTATGGAAGTTGAAATGGCATCACAACACAGATCTTCCAAAAACAGCAATAGAAGAACTAGTTTCTTGTTCGCAGTCTTAATTTCCAAATATTTATATCTTGTTGCAAATACTGGCAATTTTACCCGTGTCTACTGCTTCAGTAGAAAGAAGCTTTTCAACTTATGACTTCTGAAAACATACTTGAGAAATACTATTAAAGATGAAACGCTTACTGGACTTGCCCTCCTCTACATACATCGAAATATTGACATAAAAACTGAAGATATTATCTCGGACTTGCTCACTCTCATGCCCGGGGATTAAAGTTAACATCAGGCAAGATGAATTTAGCAATTTATATAAATTATTCCCATTTTTCCTTAGAAATTATATAAAATTATATATATATATATATATTGTATATATATATATATAATATATATATTTTTTTTTTTTTCTATATATATATATATATATATATATATATATATATATATATATATATATATATATATATATATATATATATGTATATATATATATATATATATATATATATATATATAAGAAACGATTTTTGTCTATTTAATCCTGGATATATCACTAAGCAGCTTATATATATATATATATATATATATATATATATATATATATATATATATATAACATATATGTAATAATAATATATATATATATGTATATATATACTGCTAATAAAGCATATATATATATCTTCTTTATATATATATAATAATAATAATATATATATATATATAATATATATATATATATATATATATATATATATATATATATATATAACTATATAATATATATATATATATATATATATATATATATATATATATATATATATATATAATATAATAATATAATATATATATATATATAAAGAGCGTGTTTATATATGTGTTTTTTTAAAAATATAAAGGATTCGTTTAAGTTTTTTAAAAGATTAAACAGGATTCCGATAAAAAAAAAAAAAGAAAAATTGTTTTCTTGTTTTTAGAATTTGAAAATATTCTTATTAATTAGTAATTATTAAAAACACAAAAATTAAAACAAGCTTCATCATCATCACAAATTTACATCCATTAGATTCTATATATTTATTTGTGCCACATTACTGTTAGTTTTGCCCTGAAACCAAGATTGGTGCCTGGTACATCCCTCTCAAAGGCAACGTGGCATCAATGTTGTTGACCTCTTATATATATATATATATATATTTATATATATATATATATATATATATATATATATATATATATATATATATATATATATATATATATATATATATATATATATATATATATATATATACCGTATATATATATATATATATATATATATATATATATAT
>JABUQX010050254.1:0-40000 GCA_015478945.1 Trachelipus rathkii
TAATAGTATTAATATATTAATAAATTATTATAATTATTTATATAAATAAATAATATACTATATTTTAATAAACATTACAAAGATACAACTTAACACACTATAATATATTATAATTAATTTTAATTTACATTTAACACATATTTAAAATAATAACTAATAAGAAGAATGCATAACAAAATATTTAATATTTGGTACAAGTTTTTGGGGACTAGTCCATAATTAAATACAATTCAAGTCAATATGTGACTCACAATTATAAAATTTTTGACATTAGCTAATTAAAATATACAATCAATTCTAAAGTTAAGAAAAGGCAGAGATAAAAAAAAACTATTAGACACAAAATAAATGAAAAACACTCCTCTAAAAAAATTATAAATTTGTACCGATGAGTCTGAAAAATGAATACACGGAATTTCTTCAATGAAGACAATAGATTAGACCACACTATTTACAACTTTTGCTAAAAAAAAAAATCTAAAAATTTGGTAAACGGTTATATGTGACGATGACTAGGTTCTTATGCATATAATACCATTATTATAAAAAGACACAATTGGACATTTTATGTCTAATGCATTATACATAAAAAGTTGTTCAAAGAATGGAGATATTAAAAGATGTATATTTATAATAAAAATTTTAGTCTAAAAGATTTTATATTTTATTCACACTAGAGTGATAATTAAACAAAGTAATAGAGAATAAAACTTAATGACACTGTGGCAATGTTTATCTAAATGATAATCAAATTTTATTTATAAAAATTTTCAAACTTTATTATATCATTATATTGAATGAATTGGACTAGAGTGAATATATTAGAGTATAGCACAACCACCTATGTTTATTGAAATATAATATATATTAAGTTGTTATATATTTTATTATATTATTATAAATAAATAGAACATTAAGATATATTATTCTTTTCTATTATTTTATATGTTTATGTATATATAGGTCATTAAATTTAAATATTATAAATACCTAAATATACATAGTTATACTTAATATATCAATGATATAAAAATAAAACCTTATAAAGATATAATAAAATGAATATTATTAATATGACTATAGAATATAAATAAATGAATATTATCCAATAATAAATAGTGTCTAAATTAATCTGATTAACCCCGTCACATGAATAGGGTGTATGATATATTGGAGATCACAAACCACTTTTTTTATATTCTATAATTTTAATGTATATTACAATATATATATTTTTATGATTCACATTTTATTATATAATATTTACACTTATAAAATAAATGATCTAGTATATTCTATAAAATTAAATAGAGATATGAATTTTAATCAGTAGTAAAACTAGTAAGTTAAATTGAAGAAAATGATACTATAAAAAATATATAAAACAATAACCTATCGTTAAAATTTATAAAATTTATAATTCTATATAATATATATAAGAGGATATTTACATTCCAAGTTATATAATAAAATCCTAATACCCTTCAAATAGTGAAAAGTTACTAAATAGAGCTATATATTTATAAAATTATAAACTCAATTATTAAAAAAATTAATCTATATTAAATATTTAATATATTATAAAGAATCATATAATTATATATTAATTATATATATATATTAGAATAAGATTATAATTATTTACACTTATTATTCTTTGTGTATATATTAGTTAAGTGTTTATGACTTACTAATTTTCTAAAACAATTCATTTATTTGCTAAAGGAAATAAATTATATTAATTATAACCAATTGCGATACATTAGCACTATAAAAAAAATTTTTCATAAGCATTGTGGGGAAATATAAAAAGATTATAGGGGAGACACCATTATACCTCACTACTACACGGAAGGGGTGAGAGATTTTATATTATGTATTAGTATCCCTCACCAGTAAGTTCCACCATAAATGTAAAGTGACCATTATCAGAAGTAGATATCCCCCCCGAGCTCCTGACAATTCAAATCATACGGGTGCGAGACTATGAGAATTGTTTTCAAGTTACACCTGTTTGGGGTTATTAATGATCGAATATATAATTTAAATAAAATTAAACTCAAATTTTATAACTTATAGATACATAAATATTGTGTAAGGCATATCAATATTATTATTATAGGAATGAAATAACGAAATCTATGTCATTAACTATTTTCCCCTATCGAGGATCCTAAGACTTGACTATGACTTTGTATTGTAGGAACATTATAATTCAATTTTTATTAATAAATATTTAATTATAATTTATTTCAGTTAAAAACCCATCCTATATCCTTTTTTTAAATATCAGACAGAGTGGGGTTGGGAGGGAAATCTTCGTATTAATTTCAAAAAGATAATTAACTAATTTAATTATATAATACAATATAACAAAAAAATACAACACATATATATTATTGCAGTACCTAAATAATTGAATTAACAATAAGAATAAACTTATTATTTAATTTTATTATGAATTTATTAATTTATTAGCAAATGTTTTAATACAATTATTCTTTTTTTATTATTAAAATTTATTAATCTTAAAGTAAATTATAATAAAAATATATAATCATCATTATAATAAATTAAAACTAAAAAAATGATTTGTAATATAATATCTTATACTTAAAAAATTATAATTAATTAATAATTTGTAATAATTAAAGAATATTATAAATTATATTAATTATATAATATTTTATTTATTTTATTTAATTTAAAAAATAATTATTGATAAAAATTAATTAATTAATAAAATAATAACGAGACAATATAAAATATAATAAATAATACATTAATTAAAAATTAGTATAAAATATATATTAATAAATATTAATAATAATTAATATAACTATTATAATTAAAATTAAGTGTATCAGTCAAATTAACAGGGATGGAAATGACCACAATTTACTTAATTTAAAATTCAGTAGAAATAATTAATATATTATTTGCCAATTTATTAAAAATAAACTAATACATATAATATCCTCTAGCAGATATACTGTAAAAAGAAAATGTGAAATGCATTAAATTTAGCCATTGAAGATATTTGTATAGCAAGATATTTTTCCTAATGAGCTAATCTTATGCATTTAGTAAAACTTATAATAATAAGACGTTATATCGATAAGGTTATTTGAGAACTAAGCTCTATGTGACTTTTATTTCCAAATATTTAGTTTCCTCAATAGGCAAATGTTAGGAATTCGTTGTATTAATATTTCATAATTGTTTCAATTTTATTTCTCAGTGAGTTTTCTACATTTTGTCGAAGTTGTTGTAATTATAGTAGTATTTATAATTAATCAGATACGTCTTATTTAAGTATATTAAAGAAAAAAAATAATCTTATTATACATATATTAAGATTTAGGATTATTTTTCACTCTGCCACGGTTTTATTATTAGACTCTGCATCCTTGAGTTATAAAAAAATAAAATAAATTTTATAATATTCTTATAATTCTCAACATAGTCGCAAGATAAAACAATTTAATCAGGGTATTTATATATAAATTTCTATTTAAATTTAATCGATTTTAGATTTTAAAATAAAAACTTGAAATCAATATATCTATTTGTACGTAAATAAGCACCATCCAGGATACGATTTGAGATTATAAATTACGGATATAAACAGATAGGACCTATCAAAACTTTGTTAGGTAATCAATATTAATAATAACATTATGTGTCATGCTTTCTACACCCGAATCTCTCACGGTCAGAATTAAAGGTCACTCATGATTTGTGGTCATAATTTTAGATTAATTTTTTAAATTAAAGTTAAATATATCTGACATTAAAGGATCACACTCTTAATAAAATATTAATCAGTCGTTGTTATAATTATTGTAGAAAATAACTTTTACAAGTAGTCAAATTATTCTTAGGTGTTTATTCAGAATATAGTAATTCTATAAATTATCATATAGTGTTTCAGTTTGAATTAAGAGGTGTAGTTTTATAAGGAAAGATATATACTGCCATGCTAAGATCAAATGCATTTTCTCATGAAAACACAGGTTAATAAGGATTATGTGTGATTATGGATATGAAGGCATGTGATGCAGTTGTGTGGTGGAATTGTTTAACTGAGAGACCTATTACACATCGGTAGAGATAGTAGAGGATTAGGATGTAATGGGGTTGAATACAGGACCAACATTCTGAGTTTTAAATAGTTTCGTGCTCTAACCTCTATTATTAAAAACAGTAATATATATTCACAATATTTTTGTAGTGTAGTTGCGTGTATTTTATCTATAACTCTATTTAACATTAATTAACTATTTTCACTTAGTTAATTAACAAATTATTTTTAAGATTTTGAAATAAGCTTTACAGTATATGCTGATTCCCTGCTCATAGTAAAAATAATTACAAGTTAATCTGATAATAAATGTCAATCCAACCATCCGATAAAAAATACACTAAAACATCGACAGAAAAATCATACAATATACAATACAAGATAGTGTGTCCCAGTAAAGGTACACCTCCACTCTTCATTTTCCGATTATCATGATTTCACATGGTTTAAAAAATTTTTTGACACAAACAATATATAATAATAAAATAATTTTGAACACTTTACAAAAAAATAATATTTTTGATGTATAAAAATTCATTAAATTAATACATTTTATTAACTTTGTTTAAAACTAATTTTATCACAATTTAACTTGTTTAAATTAATCAGAAATAATTGCAATAATATACGGTAATATTTATAATTGATGTATCCAATATAAAATAACATGTCTATATTTTAATATAAAGCCAAAAATAGAAGTACTGTTAATAAATAATAAGCTGAATACAAATTAATTGAAAAAGAAAATCTCTTGAAACAGGTATAACTAATAAAATCTATCAAAACGAAATAAATGATAAAATCTAATGGGAGGAAAGTCTTCCTGCGTTAAACTGCTTCAAGTAATTTCCGCCGTCTCGACCGATAAGGTGTGTATATTTTCAAGAACGCTGAGAGGTAGTCGGTGCGTCGTATATAGGTTGGCCAGTGAACCCAAGTTTAGTAGCGATCTATTTCCAACGGTCATAGTGACACGTTTTATTTTTTTTGTTGCCACACTACAGAATTAATCTTGCATTATCGAGATCAAAAAATTTACATTTATGTATTGCTCCAAGTATTTACATATGTAATACGACCCTAATACCAAATAACCTCAGAGTGTAGTCAACACCACAGCTTGTGATAAAAAAAGACTTTACAGAATATAATTAATAACAAAATTAATAGTCGGACATAGGATCTTATATTATCGGATTTTCACCACAATTCATTTCATTTATAAAACGAAGAAAGATATTTGTTTTAAAAAAAAAAAACACAATATATTTTTATCTAAAAAATTGTATTTAGTTATCTAAAATATAGAGAGAAGAATAGGAATATTTATTTAGTTGAATTAAATAATTATAATCTTTCAATAAATGAAAAGTTCTAATATTTTTTATATAAAAAAATCCACATAATTAACAGTATAAAACTAACTTCTTAGAAATTACCATAATTATGAAAATATGATCTAAATAACTTAAAACCGTATCATTAATAAAGAACCCTAAAATGCACTAATACTTCTGTTATATGTACTAATAACCTTAAATAATATTATAAAGTCTAATGCGTAAATCTTAATCAATAAAATGAGAGTATGAGATATAAATAATCCTAAGATTTTGTTTTTTTTGGTTTATTAACCTTATTATTTTTTCTATTTATACTATTTTAATTTATGAAGTAAGGACCGCAAAAATCTCCAACCCCTTCTAAAAGAGCGCGCTGTACCTAGCGTAACCAGCATATGTTTACCATTTTTTAATTATATCAAATAAGTAGCAGACTATATTTTTTTTATTATAAATTAGAATCTTTTTTCACTTTATTTTTCGATATATATATAATATATATTATAATTATATTTAACTTTCTTTTTATTAAAATTTAATAATAATAATATTAATATATAATAATATATATATATATTTTTAATTAATATATAAATTATATTTATAACATATAATATATATATATATATTATATTAAATATTATAAATATATTAATTTAATATTTATTTATTATTAATATTAAAAATAAATTAATATTAGAATTAAATAATTATATATAAAAATAAATATTTTAATTACATTAATATATATTATTATTTTCAATATTAATAACATTTAAAAAATTATAATTTAAACATATGTATTAAATTACTATTTATATAATATTATATAATATATATATACTTAATTATATATATATTAAATTATAATAATATATATTATATATATATTATATATTTTTATCTTATATTATAATATAAAATTTAATTTTTTTTTAATTCTTCACAAATATAGGCGAAGCGGAACAAAGTGGCGAAGTTATAGGCATTTAACATAGGCTCTATTATTAGATATATTATTAGAATCATCTTATAAAGAATTTTTTATTATTAGTTAGTTAATAACCATACACAGTTTTGTATAATAATAATAATTACATTAAGCAGTATACCCCTTTATTAAAGAGTTATATAATAGGTATAAAGAGTATCTCTCAACGATATGCAGATGCCGGGAGTAAGTCCGCTTTATCTACTTAGACATTTTTATTCTTTTTCTCTTTTGGTACACTGTAGTGTGAAGATTATTCTGGACCTTATTGAGCTGGCAAAAACTAATACATACCTTGAACACTATAGCGCTTGCTTCAATATTGATCAATTAGTTGTATATATATACATTTAATATCATATGAAAGAGAGTAAGCAAAGGCAAATCAAATATATTGACAATTGAAGTGGGATTTCAGAAGATTCTATCCTTACACGTATCCTGTAAAATCGGCTGCTCCTAGCTCTCCCATCTACTACTTAACTTTAAGCGCAAGTAATATAATATTGTAATTCCTTGTGTAAGCAATCATATACCAAAAGTACATCTCGGAAAGAAATAATTTATTCAATAACAGTATTTATATTTTAAAATAATATTTCATAGTATGAATTGTATTTATACAGAATAGAACCAATGCAAAGATCAAAATAAATAGATAAATCACCTACTTTAAATTACGATAAAATTATGACAAATATTTGTGCGGTATTCACTTGTTAAGGATATAGAAGCGTTCTTCTCTTCTATACTTTATACTATTATATATATAGGAAATCCACACTCCTAGAAATATTAGAAGCCTCAGAATAGAATAGAAATAATTGAGATGTAATATAGCGGTTTAATCGTGAACTGTTTCTAGACCGTCGGATGCCAGAGGTCAATTTATTTTCTTAGTTCTTACTATGTACAACTTTATTCGATTACTTTAAATGTACTGTTTCGTAACTTAGAAAAGACCCATTGACTTAATGTAAAATCAGATATTAGAAGCTTTCTGGAACATATTGCACACATGTCCTTTAAGTTTATTAAAGTAATTCTGAATAGAGGTCACATTATTGGCAATTATAACTTTCTGGCATAGCAACCTAGAGCCATCATTTTTAATTTTGATACTGTTTTGACATTATTTGACTTATCTGTCACTTCTGAAAGGATCTCGCGTCTTTTAATTTTAGAGAGTTTACGGTATCTATATATATACCTAAGTACTTGGTGTCTAAAGAGTCAAAAATAATATATAAACAATATAATTTTCTACTAAAGGAATTAAAATGTAATTACGATCTAGTTATTGGAATGGGCTCTGTGAGACACAGTATGGGCCAATGGATAGACAATGAACACTTAAAATTTATTTTATAAATGTATAACTATATTTAAAAGATAACTGATACTCAGGCATGAGCTATATTCTTATAGTTCGATATGCTGGAAAGTGAGAGTGTAATTTGAAGTCTTTTAGTTTTATATTTCTACTAATTATTTAGCGTTATCGCATTATTGAGCATGAACATTTAAATCCACTTATATGAATTAATTTTTTAAATAAAGTGGTAGAATTTTCATACTATCATATTAAGGATATAATTATTGCATAAACAATGAGGGATATCCGGAGCGCGAAAGATGATCAAGGTAAAACATTTGGGCATTGAACCCTGGGATGCTTGTGTCTCAATTTATATTAAGTTAAATATGGCCTAAATCTGCTTTATATAATTTCTGTATTATATATATTAGCAGATAGTACACATACACAATATATAATTCTCATACTAACTAACACTGATGTTCTTCCAGGATTTAATCGAAGAGACGGTAGGTAACATAATATAACTTGACATTATTTAATATTATATACTATTAGCTCAAAATTATCTATATTATTATATATGTCAATGATTTGTGAGGGGTGTATGGTACCTCCTAGCCTGAGTGTATTCATATGATTTGGGAATAAGAAAGAGTATTCATGAAGCCATATTAAAGAAATCTTATAATAAAAATTGATATAACTCTTAATAATTTAAAATTTCTCAAAGAAATTATTTATCCTCTCGAATCATTATTTTACTCAGTTATTTAAGTTATTAAAATATAATCTATACAAATATTTAAATATTATACTTCTCCTATAATATAATTCTATATATTTACATTAAATAAATGTCCTCTAGTTAAACGCTAAATTCTCTTAAAAGTTTAACTAAGAGATCATATAAGGATAGAAAATATAATCTCGATAGTATTATATGTTGTGTAGAAATAGTTTTATGTATATAAATGTTATATATATTATTAAATATTAATTATATATATATTAATTAAGTTTTTAAATATAAATATAAATATATATATATTAATTAATAAGTATTATTTAAGTAGTCGTAATTAACTTAAAAACATAATACTCTTTAATAATAATTATTTATATATAACATTACTTATATCATATAAAATGCTATATTTAACCAAGTGTTTGCATAATATTAATTAAAAATATAACATAATAAATATATTATACTAGTTACTTAATAATGATTAATGTATTATTATTTAATATATTATGATTTTTACTTAATCAGTTAACATTCCAAAAATGATGGAATCGAATTATTAAATAAATCGCTTAATTCACATGTAATATTATTCATTTTATTTATAAAGAGCAAATGAAAATGTATCTGACATTTATATTATATAATAATTAAATAAATAGAAAAGAACTAAGTTTTATATCATTTGTTAGTATTGTTGTTATGATAATGACAATTTTAGTTAAATATAATTAATGAGTTATAGTATAATAATTCGTAATAAATAAAGTTATCTCGAAATCTCTCTAGCAAAATATATATATATATTATTATTAATAAATATTGATTAATTTATATTATAAATATATATAGGTAAATAATACTTTAATATCAGGTTCTCCTACATGACTCTTAAGGGTTTCACTCACTAATGACTACTTCCTCCCAGATATATTATTATCCGTTCATAAGTTTTTAGAAATTTAGATATATATATGATTATATAATTTTTTTTTTTTCAACACATTATTTTCCAACCGAAGTAAATCTAAAATCTTAGTCACTTTTAAGTTTTAGTTTTAAGGCTCGCTACCGCACTTTCGAAAGAATTTTATACCTGATGGTATAAACCAGTGTATTTTTTTTTTATATTATATTGCTTTGCAGCCAATCTGACATTTATATTATTTTTTTAAAGAGAATTATTTAAAATAACAAATACGGCATATGGTGAATCGATAAGTAATAATTGAAGACTTGTCGCCCGAACCACCAACCATTTCCGCATTTTATTTGAAATCAGTCTGATGGAGGCAATGACCGTTATTTAATATAAAAGTATTAACTTCTGTTTTAGCATTCTAGAATGAATTTAAGTAGCATATATTATATTCTTTTTTTTTCTATTTCTCAATTTTTTTTTCCATTAATAATTGAAATTATCTCAAGAATTTATAGAAAGAATCTTTATCAATTTTAAACCTCAACTACTCTATTTATTTTTTATCAAGAAAATTCTACTAGAATCACCATATCACTTTTTATATGATTCATACCTCAATGGAAGCTCACCACGCTGCATTATTACAAAATATGTAAATAATTAAAATTTAAAAAAAAATATACAATTATATATAAAACTATTTTTTAAAATTATATTAAAAATAATAATTATTTATGTGCGAGAGGTCTCGAGCCGTATTCGGGGACCTAGATACGCTTGGAGATAGACGTATTTTCATATCCCCTCGTAGTGTGTGTAGGGCGTCGCGTGAGTGTACTCATCTTTACATATCTCAGTTGAAGATATTCATATTACCTTTTATCTATTTTACATTTTTTTTTTTCTCTCTCTAACATATAATCATTTTCTTTGGCCTACATACCAATGAGAGAATTGCGCGGAGGTTATGTCTGAGCTATGTATATCCCTCTCTCTTCTCCTGCTGTAAGGAGGGAAATAGTATCTTACTCACCCTCCTCTTCCTTAACCCTGAATTCGATTCTCTCTTTCTGGAAGAAAGCCGAGAAGACCCCCCCGACTTCATGGCAAATTTTCGTGGGTTAAGCAATGGTTTTTAACGCGATTCACCTTAGGTTTATTTTTCCTTAGATTTAAAGTCTAGGATATTGAGGCATGATATACAAAAATAAAACTGATAAATTTGACTGGAGGTGGTTAAATCACGACGCTAGGTATCGATACATGTCCTTTTAATAAATATTATAGTATTAGAGATTCACTAGGTCTGGCTGTCGTCGAGCATTAACTATACCTCTCCAGAACAATCTTCACATCCCTTAAATTTCTACACATTTCAAATTTAAAAATCATTTTTTTATATTCACATATAGATCAACGTATAGAGAATATTCAATTTTATAACCAACAGATATCTTATAATTAATATAATTCTTAATTTATTTAACTTCATAATTAAAAGATCTTCTACATAATTAAATATAACACAACTATATCAAATACACACATTCGAATCTCAAAACTTTTGATACGAGATTAGATCTTAAAAAATAACCACGCTCGCTATTCAAAATTATTCACTCACGATGCTCTATTTCTCACGCATAGTCAGTGTTTCTCCGTACTGTAAACTTTATCGAATATATTCAACACAATTTTGAGAGAGAGAGCGTTCACTATTTCACATACACCATTTAAAATTATTTTTATTATTATTACTATAATTACTTTATTTCTCTATAAATTATAAATATATCACTATTATTACATTGTATATACCAATTTAATCTCTATTATAAATAATATACAATATAATATTTATAATGAAAAATTTAATCATTATAATAATCTTCTCAAACATCTCCACTAAATCAATGATCCCTCTATATATGAAATTTTATTTGAGTCTTCAATTTTATTTTAAATCTTGTAACATATACTCAAATTTAATTAATATTTTGAGATTTATATTATAAAAATTTATAAGTTTATTTACCTTAAATGTTGTTCTTATAATATAACACCATGTATTGATTATTAATTTACTATTCATACTTTGATAGTAATTTAAAAATCCATATTATTCCAATGTATATACCTTATTATTAGTTTCTCATTAAATTAATTTATTATACCTACCTATATTCATTATTTTAACTTAACAATATAATCAGTGTTAATTAAATCAGTATCCAATATCCACCTCATTACAGAATGAGTAAGACCCCCTTCCTCACTATCTATATATTACTGAGGGTGTATTTCTCACCATCGAGTACATATATAGTCCCATTTAAACTCTATAGATAAGAACTCACTCACAACCCACAATAGCGCGGTGATTTTCAAAACTTTACAAAATTAGAGCATCACACCAGCCACCTCCTGCTATTCACAACTTGGGCAATAACGGAATACACATTCTGCTCTGCATCATGAATGCCTGGTCGTTCCCAGTTTCATTCCAACATACCAATTTAAGTTCGCGGAACATAATGCTAATAAAATTATAAAAAAAAAAAGGAAAACAAATACGAAGAAACACACACAATGTTACACCCATAAAAAGATGAGCAATCATTAAAACCAATCACAAAAGAGATATATTATATACCTCAGTCATTTGTATCAAAAAACATAAAAAACTAGAACTTTATCAGAGTAAAAGGAGTACATTTTTTGGATATGCTTCTCGGCGTACATAACTTTTTTTCTTCAGCGAAGACATTAAGCAACCACCCGTGCATAAAAAATATTATAAAAAAATTAATTAACAATTTAAAAAATTATTTTTTTAAATCATTATGCCGAGAGAGCACCGATGGTCGCGACTTTGCGGACCGAGAAAAAAAGGCTCTATTGGGTGGGCCTCTCACGCACGTCACAATTCGTCGGCCCTTGTACGTTTGCAACAATACTATCGCTTGCCCTTGTCCTTGTTGGTGGATCATAAACATGAACTTAGATTTAGTTTTTTCTTTTCAAATGACGTGACCTCGACCTGGGAATAGCAGGTTTTTTTCTCATTGTGGTCTTTTGTTTCGCCCTGTTTCCGTGGTTGCTCCCGGTCGGGTTTGGGAGGGTCGGTCGCCTGCCGAATCTCTTCGCTAAGTCCAAAGTGGCCTCTCAAGGTACTCTCGTTTCAGTATTCTAGCGGGACATCTAGTCATGGGGGTTAAGTCAAGGAAGAGCTTTAATTGATTTACAAAAGCTTAAGGCGCGAAATTAGTAGGGAAGTAGGATTTGGGGCGGGCACGCCGTCCACTCGCGTCTTGCCATGTGCTGCACGAGTTGCATTGTCTATGTTGGGCAGCCACCATGGTTCCACCAGGCTCGCCCAACCGGCGCAACCAACCGCCGGGCAGCTTTACCTACATTCTTTAATGAACCACCCATCCAATTAGAACCAGAAGTAACGACGGACCATAACAAATGGACAATGGAACAGGTTATGACACATCCCTGGCGCCTTACGAACTCGGGGTCCGCGCTATCGAAGGGGTGGATTTCGAGGGGGATTAAACCCGCGCGGAAATTCACTTGTGGTCCGACTCTGTTTATCTTACACGCGACGACAGCTTGCGCACTGCTGTTCCGAGACACGGTGCGGGGAAATACATATGCCCGCGTTGCGGGGGGGAGGTAAGGGATCGGGGGCGATATCAGACACTAGACGTCTATTTGATTTCCATTCAGGGACATCGATCCTTGACTCCCACTCTACACCCTGTTATCAATATCATGCGGGGGGGGATTCGGTGTAAGGGAGAACTAAGCAACACCGGCTCAAGGCCACGCATGAAGAGCTGTCCATACATTAATGCCTAGTGCATAGCTCAGCCGCGACTGTCTGCAAACGGTCCATAAAACCTTAAAAAAATTTATTCTTCTTCTCGGCGGCTGGGTCATTTTCTCAAATCCATTGTTGCTGCTCTTCAATGTAGAAATTATTCGGACACACAGCGCTACGGCACTCCCTAGATCGCCCCGCCCGCCTTGGTTGCCTCTGTGGCCAACAAGTGGGTGGGTTGGGACAGGTGCCTCCTGGTCAGTGCAGCGTCGCCGGGCAGGCAGGCTGGGAGGGCTGGCGTGGGCTTTTGCCCCCCAGAGAGATATCCAGCGCATAGACAATCTTGCCCTACGAGGCCCCGGGGGGGCGGAGCAGGAGGCGGCTGCAAGTAGGAGTAAGCGGGTAGGGTATGAGTGTTGATACTTATAGTCACGGGGGTGGTACGTAGGCGGGTATGAGTCAGGTGATATCGGTAAGGGCGGGAGTTGAGTGAGTGATATGTATCGCGGTAGCCGGGGCTAGGGGTAGGTGGACGGCTATGTAGGGGGGTTGACGATCTAACTAGGGCGGTGAGGGTAAAAGCGGGTGCTTCGGGAGAGCTAGGGAGCGGTATATATATAGTTACGCGCGAGCATCTTTGGTACTTTGGGTAGTGTCGCGTATATAGCTATATAGAAAGATTGGGAGAGGTATCCTGTCTGCTATATTTGAATCAGTTCACTATTTTTCTGAAAAAAATTTTTCGTAAGTTGCAAGACAGAAAATTCTCCCTTACGTTACACGCAAAAGACAGCCTACGTGTGAGTGTTATGAAAAATATTAATCGGTCTCTCTCTTAAGAGAGATACATCTCGCTTTCAGAGGCTGAGGCCACCAGCTTGCCTGGAGATATTTGGGTCCAGTTGCTCACACAGAACCCTTGCTATTCTAAAGGACAGGATATTTATAACTTTAAAATAAAAGTAAACCTCACTAGAAATTGTGTTCCCGAGTGTATAAGCCTTTCTGAACTAAAATTTTTTTTATTGAGAACGGAACAGCGTTCTTCACTGAAAAATATAATTTTTAGAGTATATTATATGAATTTTAAATATAGTGTACAATTTGTATTATCCTTATAATAGATTTTTTTATTATTTGTGATTTATTTGGTTTCTACATTTTTCAGCTGAGGTAAGAATGTGAGATAATTGTCTGTAATTATTAGGACTATCACTCTCATGAGTGTAAGCTTACCAGAGGCGAAAGATGGATTATAAAAGAGTTGACTAGTACTTAGATATTTTGCGGCCTGCTACCGCGCGGTTCCGTTGTGGACCGGGTCAATTGTTTTTTTTCGCTGATGTATGCGCGTGCTAATTTTTGGTTTCTCTGTTTTGTCCCGGAACAATCATGGGTTTCTGTTTTAATATTTATTTGAATCTTTACATCACTTACATTGGTTTTTTTCTTTTTTTGATTTTTTGTCGCGATCTTTATTATTTATTTTCAGTTTTTTCATTATTTTGAAGACTATGCCTTTAAAGGGTTGCCCTACATTTTTTTTTTGGGTTTAGGGTTGTTTTTTTTGGTTCAGTCGGCCTTCATCTTATTGAGTTTGGCCTCTTTGTCATTTATTTGTATTTTTTTTTTTATTTTCTATGTTATTTTATTTTTATTTTTTTTTTTTTTTATTTATTTATTTTTTATTTTTTATTTTTTTTTTTTTCAGGTTTATCCTATATCCCTCGGTAAGATTATATTGTACCACAGGTGATTTATTATTGCGCATAGCAATAGGTATAGTATTTCGGTGGGTTTCCCCTGTAGCTATTGTAGTACGTTTTTTTGAGATTATGGATTATGGTGGCTTACTTCGTGGGTTCCATATATACATAGAACCCGGTAGGTTATGACTGAGACCAGAATATTAAGGAGGAAGTTCTATATATTTGAAAATCGGTTCATATTTTCCTGAAAAAATTTTCGGGTTGCAAAGCAAAAAATTTCTAAAGTTCAGAAAAGTTAAAAGTTGTTTGTTAAGTTTTTTAAGAAAAGTATTTTAGTGGACAAGCTTCTTTTTCTCGACGAACTAACTCTTGATGTTATCGTTTTTACTGAACTAAAACATTTTTTTTGAACGGTTTGAGAAGAAAATTATTTTTCAGAAATAATACTGAACTGATTAAGAAAGATGAGGTATAGGATAGCCTATACGTGAAAAAGGAGGGGAGGATCAGTGTCCTAACTTGACCAACGAGTGTATGATACCTATTATATATATTAAAATTATATATATATATAATTTAACATTATACTATAGTGTATAATAGGTTATAATTATATAGGGTATATATATATTACTATGATAGATATTATTTATGTATTAAGCACGATCTTTGATAATCGACAGTGGGATGATTTATAATATAATATAGGTTCTAACATATGGTATATCCGAGGGATCGTATCAGTGGTAGTATTCGAAATTATATAATAACCAATAATAATTTCGGTTCCCAATGCTTATACGAATATTTGGAGATTAACGCCGGTATTACTATAGGGATGGTTGAGAGGACGTTGATTTTACAATACTTTAGTGACTTTTGCGTGACGGAGGCGGGACGAAAGTATGGCGCTTGTTTCAAAATGTGAATCGCTTTTTTTGGAAAACGCCATCAAATCTACTTCGAAAAATATGACGAACTCTAAAACAAAACTAAGTAGAGAGATGGCCAGGATTTCTATTGAAATGTGGACGTAAAATTGTTTTCCAAAACTGTAGAAAACTCATTTATATACGAGTAAAAAATTTCTGATACCATCTAACTATTAATTAAGCAGTCAAAAAGATTTTTTTATTAGACTCGGGCTCTGAAATCTCTATTATAGAGTTAAAAGATTTTTGATATGCTCCGGACTATTGAATCCTTTTATAATAGAGAATTAAATGATTTTAATTGACTCGCAACCCTTAAAATACTTCCCTTTGTAAATAAAATAACATTTTAAATAAACAGTTATTTTAAAATAGTATATTTTAAATTACGAGTAATGTAAAAATCTTTGGAGGATTTTTCTCTATAATTATTTCTAATTAGGTTACTCTTAGTAATGAAAAATGTGGTCGAATTTATCCTAATTTATTCGTAATAATCTTTTAATTGGATAGAGAAAGGAGGCAAAAGACCCTGAGTGACCTCCTTTACGCTTCTCTTCTCCGTAATAATGCAGGTTACATCTGTTTTACGAAAATAATATTATTATATGAGTTGCTGATTTATATCTAATCGTGGATATATATAGAACATTTATTAGACTGTATTTGTGATATAGTAACTTTCTATATCATATACAAAGGTACCATGATATAAATAATTATCAAGTATAAGAAGATAAATATACTTACATATAATATATATTTATTTAAAAAATTATTCTATTTTTTAAATTATATAATAAAATATTAAATATCTATATAGTTTTCGAGATACAGATATATGTATAATATACAAGTATGAATCCAAGTATCAATACTTGAGCTGCTATACACATTCTATCATATTAATATTAATATATGGAGTATATATATTATATATAGTGTGATATTAGTAGTGATTATTGTTCCATACAGTAGAGGTTGACTATATAAGGTTATTATAGTTATCTTACTCGTTGAAATAAAACATTGAAACTTGGAAACTACCAAATTACTAGTAAAAAATATAATTTCTTAAATAGTAATGATACCGACTTAAAAACAAATTCGGGACCAAAGGGATTTCTATATAATTAATATAGAAGAAAACTTTATACACCCAACCAATTACATACCTTACAACTCGCCCACAAAAAAGAGAAATTTTTGGCCAAACAGTTAAGTTTAAAACAAAAAGCACAAAAAAAAATTATGGAAACTATAGCCCAGGCTGTTATTTTGTTTAAATGATTTGTCCCAAAAAGAAAGCCATGAAAGCTAGTCTGTTTCTATAGGCTAAATTATGAAATTTTTTACTTTCTCAATAAATCATCGTTTTTATAAAAGCGGAGGGCGTTTTAACAGTCTTGTTTCTATAGGCTTATGTATGAAATTTTTTACTTTCTCAATAAATCATGTTATAGGCGTTTTACAGTCTTTATTTTACATTTATTCTTAATTTTAATTGTATTCGCAGTGTTCTGATAAAAAAAAAGAATGAAAATCTGAAGCAAGGCCCTTAATGTAAACAATTACCTAATTACCTATTCTAGAAACTCCAAAACCATAACTTCCTCCCCCATTTAATGTTTTAGCTTCCAAAATGCAAACTATTTATTTTTCACTAATCTACCATGCTTCTTTTTCCATTCTCCCATGGGAAATTCTTTAGTTCTTATGAAAATGACAAGTATAAGCAAAATTGCAATATCAATTTGGTATTCGACTATCCTTTCCGTAATAAGAAATTATTTCCACGATTGGAATATTCACTTCAGAATTAAGCTCCACAAAACTAATCACTATTTTAACGTAACTTTTCGGCTTGGGAGCTCATCTCGTTTACACGAAAGATCCCTTCGTTTTACACGAAAATCGATATTCTATGCGATGATTGTAATCTTTTTATCGAAAGTATCGAATAAAATATCGATGATATTTTCAGGTCGAGTATATTCGCCATATCCGATTTTTTTCTCAGTAATCGAATCAAGCGCCGATATTGTTTTTTACTTCAAGAAATTTTGAGAAGCCAGATTATTCCTTCTTTTTCTAAAACTCGATTTTAGCAGAAATGGTGTGTGTTTTTTCAGTGACGCGCTTGGATGATGGGGCACATTTTGTTGAATCAGGAGGAGGAGGGGGCAGGTCAGATGATATACAGAGAAGAAGTAGGGCTCAAGGCAGACATTTATCATGAATATCATACTATGGCATATCTTAAACTTTCAAATTAAAATATTATAAAACTACATGAGGTAATCTATATAATTACAAGACAATATATTTTGATAATGTTAGAATCTTCAATTAAAATTTCATTTTATTGAAGTTAGAAAAAATGTTTAAGTTAAAATGTGAACATTTTCTACTTTACTAGAACTTTGATCCCTTTGTAAAATCAACATCCCTGCTACATGTCGGAGATGAATTTTATATCGTTTTCACGTTTTTGCCATTCTTGTGCTAAACGCTGGAAAGAAAATACTATATAGTTTTAGCACGCAATTGTCGGAGCATTAATCGACCAGATTGTTTACAAGAATTTTAACACGCGTTCAAATCGGAGCACGTGGTTTTGGGAGATAAACTAAAAATAAAAAAAATAACAAATGAGTTTTTCTAAACCGGAATTATCGTACTATTGTGAAGGAGATTATCGATTTGGAAAAATTAGATATAAAGTTATTTCATGAAT
Organism: Trachelipus rathkii; assembly: GCA_015478945.1. Lineage (NCBI taxonomy): Eukaryota > Metazoa > Arthropoda > Malacostraca > Isopoda > Trachelipodidae > Trachelipus > Trachelipus rathkii. The sequence continues at coordinate 18,617 of JABUQX010050254.1, forward strand.
AAGACAGTTCACAGATTTAACAAAGTTAGTAGAGTTTGAAGCTTTGTTTAATTTTTTCGTTTAGCATTTTCCTAAAAACTTGGTGAAGCAGGGAAAGAAGCAGACTATACAAATTCTTAGGAATTACTAACCGTTTCGTTAACATTTTAGCTAATTTGGTGCTAAAGATTGACATAGACCAGAGCCGTTTTCGTTTTTGCCATTTGTGCATACGCTGATAAGCATGCTATTCAGTTTTAGCACGACTGATCGGGCATAATCCGACGATTGTTATACAAAAATTTCTGATTCAGCTTGTTACATGGAGCACGTGGTTTTTGGATCACAAACTAACAAAAATAACCAATGGTCTTTTATGAACAATAATTGTCAAACTATGTAACGGATGTTTTATCGATTTGTAATAAATTAGATTATACAGCTAATTTCATGAATGAACTTCAATCAAATCAAGCGAATACTCACGCAGGCCAGCACATTTATGTTGCATTACATTTTTCGTTAGCATTTTCGTAAAATTCGGTGAAGCACGGAGAAAAGAGAAACTAGAAGAATATAGGAAATTACTCAACAGTAGTTCGTTAGCATTTTACCTAAATTTGTGCTAAAAATGGGACAAATTTTGTTAGCATAGCTTACGAAAATTTGTTAGCAGCAAGTTGAGAAACTCGAAAAAGCTATAAACGAAGACTTTTTAGCATTTCCCTAACTTTGCTGCAAAACGTGCAAAATCGAAAGCCCTAATTTCCATGAATGAAAACATTACATCAAGATCAAACGACTAACTACCGGCGCTCTTTTTGTTTACATTTATTGTTCAGCATTTTCCTAAAAATCGGTAAGTAGCATCGGGAAAGAGCAACTAAAGATATTTAGGAAAATTTACTAACGTTTCGACGCATTTTATCATAAATTTGTGCTCCCAATTGAAATAACGGAACGACTTTTAGCATTTCATGAATCTTCGTTAGAAATGCAAAATGAAAACGCGTAGTGTACGGTGTTTAAATTAATAAGTAATATATATATATTATATATATATAAATATAGTATATTATATAATATATATATATAATATATTATATATTATAAAATTTATATAGTATATACTAATATGTATATATATAGTATAGTATATACTATATAGAATAATATATAAAGTAGTTTACAATAATATAATGATATATTATATATTATGATATATATATATATACTATATCATATATATACTATATATATTATATTATTATATATATTATACGATATATATTAATATATAATACTATATACATATATAATATATATATATAATATATATATATATATAATATATATATACCTATACTAAATATATATATATATTATATATATAATATATATAACTATATATATATATTATAATATATATTATATATTTAAGGTACTAAATATATATATTATATTTAATTATTATTCATATAAATTAATAAATCATATATAATATATATATATGTATTTAAATATTATACATATTATATATATAAATATATATAATATACTCTATATTAATATATATATATTATATAATCTATATATATATAATATATATATATATAATCATCATATATAATATAGTATTATAATATAACTATCAGTGGGCGCTCGTGGCTCAAAATCTGGTAGGCAACCTCAATAGTACCTTATAGCTATATATTATATTATATAAGTATATATATATATAATAGATATATTATCATATATATATAATAATAGTATATATAATGATTATACTATATAATATCTTATATATATATGTATATATATATATGTTATGTTCTTTTAATTTTGTCCATTCACTTTTCTCTTCCTCTCTCTCTAGTAGAAAAATTTCTAAGTTTCAGAAAGTTAAGTTAAGGTTAGTTTGTTAAAATTCTTTAGTGGCAGCTTCTGGAATTATGCAGAAGCTTTGCCACTAAAGAATTTTATTGAAAAAACTCTAATTACCAGTTTACCATCATGGTAAATGTTTAATCTTAACTTTTCTGAACTTATAATTTTTTTGAACTTAGAAATTTTTTCAGAAATATGAACTGATTCAAATAGAGAACAAACAAAATATGTATATTTATATATATATATATCAGTAATATATATATGTATATATTATAGTGATATAATAGTTATATATATGTATTAATTATTATAAATATAATATCATATAATATATATATATCTTATATATCTATATTATATATATTATAATATATGTATACTATATAATTAGTATATATATATATATATAATATATATATAATATAGTATATAATTATTATATATATAATGATATATTATTATATATTATATATTATATATATTATTATATACTATATATATGTATTACTATATATATATATATGTATGAGAATTATACTTTTTTGTACTTACAATTATATTTATAGAAGATCAATTTTTCTTTCTTTTTTTGGATTTTTTTTTTAAAAAAAAACTGCTACTAGAATAAGCAGGCAATTACAACAGAGTTTGCCTAGCCTTTAAGAAACCGGAATTATTTTTCTGACTCAGAGAGTAATAGTTGCCACTGACCGCTATATTAAAAAAGGGAATCGAGTTTAAATAAACGATTGGGCGGCTTGAACAAGAGCTCGAACGAATTATATATATAGTATATCATAGTACCTTATTATCTAGTATATATATAGTCTGTATATATATATAGATATATAAATATAATATATTATATATATGTATATATATATATATATTATAATATATATACTATAATATTATATTGTATCATAGAGGTGGGCGTTAATGCGATACAATTTCGCGGATAATTTATCGCGTGATACAGTTTCGGGTCTGTTATCCGATAAAATCTTTTAACCGATGAATGGTATCGGCGATTAATTTTTTTCCAACTAGCGGATAAATTATTGGCGATAATTTAGCGCGATCCAAGTTTCGGGTTATCGCTCTCTCGATAAAATCTTTTTATAAATGGGTTTTGCGATACTCTTTTTGTTATATATATATATATATATATATATATATATATATATTATTATATTTATATCATATATATTAGTATATATATATATAAGTATATTATTATATATATATATAATAGTATATATTATATATATATTATATATATGCGGATATATATATATCATATTATATATATAGTAATAATATATATATATATTATATCATATTATATTAAATATATGAATATATTATATATATATTTATATATATATATATATTATATATAAATATATATCATATACTATATTATTATTATTTCATTATGTCAGAATATGCTAGGGTAAAGAAACTAAATATTAGCGGAACGTATTTCAATTCTTTATATAGTTTTACTTTTTGCATAAATAAGAGTAATGCTTCCATTTTAAGACTAGTTAATAATATTTTTTCTTTTTCATTATCAGGTCATTGCCCCAGTCGCCGTTGCATCTGGCATCAATCCAGGGGAGAAACAGTGCCATCTGGGCTGCCTGATCCCCACACTCATTGTGACAAAAAACGCTCGATTGACTTGAGAGACCAAATGCCAATCGTCCAGTTCTGCGACCCTCTGGTCAAGTACCCTCATTGAGGTCATTAGCAAAGAGTTCTCCAGCAACCTTGAAATGAGGAAGTTACTATTTGGATCTGCTTCCACCACAAGGTTTTTCGGCCTGGGATGTGAAATGAGGGCTTTTGAAAGAACATGGCCAAAAAGGTCAGAGGTCTAGGCCTGATTGGAAGAAGAAAGGTGGAAGAGTTATTCGCGGCGTAGCGAACTACGAGAACGCAAACAGTAAACGAGCGAGGAATAGGACACTGGACAGGAAGCTGATATCAAGCAATCATGTGGATGCTGATGATTACACTGAAATAACTCAAGGTCAAGACGTCATCAAAGATCAATCAAGAGTTAAGCTGCTCTCCATTGTAAATAATGCTGGCTCAGGCGAAATCCGTCAGGAACACCTTCCTGTCAAGACTAGCTGTTTAACAATGAGAAGGTGCTCATCGATCTCTTTATAAGTACAATACTGCAATGCCGTCTAGCTCTACGGTGGAGCGATTGTCCCTTGGAAAGATATTCTACAGAGCTAAGAGGATCTCTGTCAGATGAACCTTTAATATGCTCATTGTTCATGAAGGGGAAATCAAATGCCTGCATCGAAGGCAGAACCTTTTTTTTTCTTCCTTTTACATTGTCACCCACCACTCACGGGCAAGAGCCCTATTCAAGGAGGGGGTGGTTCATGCCTCAGACGCTCACCAACTAACGCTAAATTGCGCAGATCGTAGCACAGACGCAGGCTTTAAAGTGGGGGAGGTTAAATTCAGGCAGGAAACACAGAAAGTGGAAGAGAATTCCACAAAAAGAGGTGGCAGGAAGAAAGGAGCACCGGCAGCGAATCTAGTGGAGTTACCAATATACACAAAACTCATTAGTGGCAGACACAGACCCTAGTGTACCGAGGGCGGGATTCGTAAGCTGGTGTACGCGAGTGAAAACGTTCCGTCTCTAGTACCGTGCAGCCGCGGTACCCTATACGAAAAGAGATAATAGCCCCAAAATACACGCCGAAAGATAGTGGGTCAAAGTGAACTCGAAAAGTCAGAAGTTTTAAGCCTTTTGTGCCTTTGGAACCTCGACCCTATCTAAAACCCGGGTGAAACCAGAGGCCCCCCTAGATGGGATGGAGCAGTACTGCCATACAGGCGGATGTCCTGGTATTAGCTGGATAACTGAGAGAGAAACATCTCAGCAGAGTCAAACAGAACTCCCAGTTTCTTTGAGGCCAGCCACAGAACGTTGTGATGTGAAGGTTTTCAAGATCTTTTTTTGTTTTGTAAAAGGGCAAGATGTTTATATTGTACAATAGGAGAGGCACGAGAGAACCGTCGAAAGAGATAGGAAATTTAGACGGTGTCTTAGAGAAGAAGGTTAGAATTGCGTTTTCAAAGAATTGAATTTCACCAGATTCAGACGACCCCACCAGCCGGAAATTCTATTCCAGGATAGCGAGAATAGAATTCGGAAAGATTAAGACGAGAGGCAATCTAGAAGTAAAAGAGAGGAGCAGGAATTAGAAATGAGGTTGAAGCAATGAAGGGCTCGAGTGATCGCATAGTGTGGATAAGAGTTTAGAATTGAGGTGAGAAGATCATTATGAAAAGTAGGAATAAAGTAGGAGATAAGACATGAATCTTGAGGAACACCATTGACAGAAAAGGAAGAAAAGTCGCCCCATCAACACAAGCCGATATTGAGGCGATTTGAAAGGAAACTAGAAATAAGTAAGCAAGGGAAGAGAAACCAAAGGAATAGTGGAGCTTGAGAGCACGTGTACGCTTGCACAGCCACGGTCAATGCTTGGATATGTCAACGCCCACACAACGCCAATCTCTCCCTACATTCTAAGAGCGGAAAACCATAATTCAGTAAGATAGGACTTCTAGTATGTTATATTTTAATAATTGGATAAATTATATTAACTAATTCTTTGATTTCTTTTCAAATTCTTTTATGTATTATATTGACATTTTTAATACCGTTATAGAATCCTATAACGATGCAGAGCATAATTAGAAAATAGAGAATTTTATCTATAAAAACACTGAGAACAAAGGAAAAGAAATTAAATTTAATAATAGATAATCCACAGTTTTACAATTATACATAAAGCAAGAGCAACATTCGCCATACTTTCTGGGTAGGTGTCGCGTAAAGAAAACTGGAATATCTTTAATCATTTATTACTCTATAAAAATCAGAGTGAAAAGAAGGATGTACATAATTTATTTAACAGTTTCTTAAAAACCAAAGTCGTTTTATTTTAACATTTTTTCATAATAAATGAAAAGTGACATAAAAATTGCGATTTATATATCGATTTCTATCGGTTATTGCCTTATCGCGATATTTTATCAAGAGTTATGGATATGTTATCCGATGATAAGGTATTTTTCGTATCCGATTTATCGGTTATCAGCGAATAAACCATTTTTCGGTTATCCGTGCCCACCTATGTATCATATTTATAATATAACTATAGTATATATATATATATTATATATATATATTATATATTATATATATTAATATATATATTTATATATATATATATTGTTATAGTAATATATATATATACTTACTATATATATATAGGTATATACGTCTGAACTTTAAATGTATATAAGATATATAGTATGATAGTTTATATATATCTAGTTATAATATATAAAAATATATATATTACTATATAATTCTTATAAATACATATATTTATATAATATATTATATTATATTATAATATATTATATATATATATATATATTATTAGATATATTGTATATATAAATATCTATATATTAATATATAATATAATATATATAATAATAATATATAGATATATATACATATATATATATATAGTATATAATATATATATCTATATATAAATATCATGGGCGTAAGGCAGGGGGTGCAAGGGGGCACATTGCCCCCACCCAAATCTTGGCGAAATAAAAACTGAACTTTAGATGTTTGCCAGACAACTAAATAGTAGTTAGTAGAAAAAGAAAAACATACATCACTAGAATACTCGAAGGATGTAATTACTAACAGTATTATGAACATACTTTTGTTTTTTATAGTTTTTAATGTTTTTCGTTTTGCATATTAGGCTGAAAGTCAACTAGCTCGTGTGCTGTTTTATTCAGCTAGTTCTTCAGACAGTATTCTCCGCTGGAACTCTCAGTATGTCGATAGCATTTGGCGGTGATAAAGTGCTAATAATATATATATATATATAATATAATAATATATATATATATTATATATATGATTATAATATATATTATATATAATATATATTATATATATATATACTGTATATATATATATACATATATTACGTATATATATATATTATACTATATTATATATATATATTATATCAGATATATATATAATATTTATAATATAATAATATGATATATATAATATATAATATATATTATAATATATAGTATCATATCTTTGCCGCCCCTATTGAAATCTGCTACGCCCCATGGTTTAAATATATATATATGTATATATATATATATATTATATATATATGTATTATATATTATTATATAATATATAATTATATATATTACAATATATGTGTATATTATATATAAAATATACTATAATATCTATTATATATATATATAATATATAATATATATTTATACGTATATATATATAATATATGTATATATACTATGAGTCGAATGTTCTTTCAATTTTTTTTCTTTTATAAATTTGTCGGGAAGGCTGGTTCGGTGGCAGTGCGATCAAGGACCGCACCACTCTTTTTCTCGTGCTCCGCACACGCATTGTTTTTTTCTTTGCAGACCGCTCCGGAACGCCAGGGATTTACTGAATTTTGATACCCAACCGCAGTGCCGCACGCACCGCACCGCACAAAATGAGCGCACCAAGTACCGCAAACCGCACCGGTGCGTCGGCCGAACAGCCCTACCTATGTGGGTCATTTGCATGTCGTCCCCCGCTCTGCTTATTTTGGTTCGAAAGGACGAAAAATCTCAAACCCCATTTTCGGTTTTATTTTAATCCGAATTGGGGGACGAACGGAAGAAACGAATATAGGGGAAAAGAGAGTTCATTCATTCAGTGTGTTGGGAGAGGGGGATAGATTTATTGTTTTTCCGGCGTTTAAAAATTTTTTTTTGAAAAGAATATCGGCTTCGATATTAAGAAAAAGATTGAAATATTGATATATCGCCTAAGAAAATATCGCCACAAAATATCGATATATCTAGCAGAAGTATAAAGTATTTCGATATATCGATATTCTTTTGGCATCATAGCTCTTACGCTCAAACCCAGACAATGAATCTTGTTGCTCAAGATTGACTCTCTCTGAATATCTATATAATGTGACTTTCCTTATAAGGAGCCCAAACATGTGCACAATATCCCTAAAATGACCTACATAGCATTATACACAGTTACTTGACATTTATATAGTGAGGAACAATAATAGCCCCACAGCACTGAACCCTGTGAGACCCACTCTCACTATTTGTGGCATGTGACTTTGCATTTAGTAGTAATACTCGCGTTCTATTCCACATCTTAATCCAGCATGCCCACTCCCCCTATACGACATGCTAACTTTTGTAATCAGCCCTACTGTGGGAACCTTATCAAAAGCACTTGTCTGAAGTCACTGATCTCTTAGGTTAATGACAGTCGGTATTTCCATAAATTTCTAAAAGGTTGTTGACATGAGCTACCATTCTAAAACCATCGCTGGGGCAAGTCAATACAATATTTAAATATCCAAACAGTTTCTCTATATGGACGTTGGTATTCTTTTCCACAAGACTTTTACGACCAAGATGTTAAACTAAACAACTTTAATTTCCGATAACTGTTCATTTTTACTACCTTTCTTATACAAGTAGGCAACAACATATGCTATTTTCATTCGCAGCCATTGGTCATTACCAAGATGTTATAGATCATATTAAACATCAACAATAAGCAGTGCCTTTGCAATTTCTACTTGTCCTTTTCAAGAATTCTCTCATATATAATATATATTATATATATGTATATAATTACTTAATTATATTATATATATCATATATATATTATATTATATAATATATATATATGATATGAATATATATATATATTCTTCTAGGCTATATAATATAGATAGTATAATATATATATATATAATATATTATTATATATATATTGATATATATAACTATATGTCAGCATCCCGAAAAGGCGAGGCATGTTAACTGAAAATAACTATAAACAGGTACAAGACAAAAATATCAATCATCAGTAATTTTATGTAATGCAGCAGAGAGACATTATTTTTTACTGGCCGGAGAATTAAAACATTAAACTAAAAAAATGGAAAGAAAGACATGTATTTTGAAAAATTAAAAATTGAAGTTTAATTAATTGGTACAAACTATTACAGTTTTTTGAGAAATCAAAGATGCGGCTTACTCCGGAGTATGCACGGAAAGTTCTTCGTTATTTATTAACCTTTTGTATTAGTGGTTTTTGTTAAAACGATTGGGTCGAATAGCCCGAGTCAAATGACAATCAGTCTCGTAGGTCGGAGTTGCTCAGCCTGCTTGGGGACGAAGGGGCGGGACTTGTACCCCTCTGTCCCTTCCGTCGGCTCGAACTACTAAAAGATACTAAAAGAAAAAACTAATGATTTTCTCCGAAACACGGTATTGATATGCAACTTTATGCTCCCAGACTACTAGCAGCTTTTCAAGGTTAATCAGAGCTTGCGCTATTTCAGGTCTAAGATATTACTAAATTTAAGGAGTTATTAATAAATATTAAATAAATAATTTTTTTTTAAGTTTTCTCCACTCTCCATACAGCGTCGATGAAATACTATGCGCTGAAATCAAAATGTTAATGTATTTTCCTGTAGAATGTTTATGTTTTGCTGTTACATGCCTGAACTCCTTCGGGATGCTGGCTTATAATATATATATTATATTATATATATATATATATATATATATATATAATATAAACTATATATATATAATATATAGTTATTGAAAGATCTTATATTATAAGCATATATTTCTTACGGTATAATATCTAGATATGAATCAAGTGAATATTGTCTGAAAAAATTTCAAGTTCAAAAAAATTTCCAAAAGTTCAAAAAGTTAATTTTTAAGAAAATTTCTTTAGTGGCAAGCTTCATGAATTATGCCAGAAGCTTCATTAAACATTTCTGCTTAAAAAACTTAAACTTTTCTGAACTTGAGAAATTTTTTGAAACTTAGAATTTTTTTTTTCTGCAAATATATACTGATTCAAATATAGAATAATACCATTTCTTCAATAGACATACTATGTCATTAATAATGTAGAAATAATGATAGCATGAAAGAAAAGATATATATTATATATATATACATATATAATATATATAATATTTAAAGAACAACATAAAGGCCAATATATATATAATATAATAAAGTAATATAGACTTATATATTAATATTATTATATATATATAAGGATATATTATATCATATATATACATATATATAATAGATAATAGATGGCCTTTATGTAGTTTTAAACGGAGCTTCGTTCGTATATACATATAGCTGAAATAAATGTGTGACGTCATACGTGACGGTGGGGGTTTTTCGTAAGTGCTTTAACTCTGAGCGTCCACTCGCGTATTACAGGAATATGTGGGATATATATAATATTATATGATTAATACATGTACATGTAAAATATGTATATATGTACACGTATAACTATAATATTGATTAAATATGTACATTTGTAAACTTACTGATTTGTTTTAAATGTATAAGTAAAAAGAGTTTTATGACTTGACACCCTGAGGACAGTGCCTGGTTGCTTTCACGGCTCCCTCTAAGGTGCGCACCTTTAACCTTTACTACAAGGTACCCCACTACGGCAACCGTATTTAAACTTACTTTATGTGTTTACTAATTACTACAATACAAAACTACCATGTACCACATTGTACACTGCATTTACTACTTGAATTAGCAATGACTGCAGAGAAAAGATATAAAAGTAATTTAATACATCACAAATAAAGCTAAATTACATAAAGGGATACATAAAGGGAAACAGGGGACAACTGGTTGACACATAACCTCAGATATACTTCAGCTTCCCACTTCATTTCATACAAGAAGGACAGAACACACTGACAAACTAAAAAAGCAGACACGAAGCTTGATCAAATCTTATACCTTCTCTCCCACACACGGATATTTCCCCCATACTGTACTTGTACAAAACATACACTTACCACTATCACTTATATACTGCACAAAAAAACATACAACCACCACCAGCACAGCACTGCACTCATGCCAAACACCACACACTAAACGCTACTTGCTCTACCGCATCCCAGTCAATTATACTACAGCAACTACTCACCACAGGACAAACAAAACTCTACTGTTCCATAACACTATCTAAACTACTACTTCTACATCCTACATCCAAAACTAAACATACTTACTATTCACTCTGGATCAAGACAGTCTGAGATCCTATTATTACCCATACTCATCAATAACTCTCGATCTTCTATAGAATTCCTTCACTCTCATCCCACTAACAGTATGCTTCAAATTTCTCATCCAAGACAATATCTCTCACGTTTTCTGTCTCATCCTCTTTTATTTAGACACTGACATTCACTCTTCTACTTAGTTCTTGGCCACTTTTTAATTTACTTCACTGTTTGGCTCTTACTCCCTCCACTTTTTCCTACACTTACTGCTGCAGAACTTTGTTTATACTCTGAAGCACTACACTCACTTCCACATCCACAAACATCCCACTTCAACTTCCTCGTCATATTTCATCTATCATATACCTACTGAACACAGATTACCTCACTTCTTTCTTTCAAGTCTCTTTTCACTGACAACCTGACAACTCACCTCTTTTTCCTATCATGCTATCTGTTTTCAACAAGTTTCGTCCCAGCACTCTTGTTCTCGCTTTTTTCCTTCATCATTCACTTCGAAAACGTATGACAACATCTGTTCCTTATTCCGTAACGTACAATCACTACTACTCCTATCACATTACAGGATTTCTAACCAAAAACGCAGCATAACTATCCTAAAACTCATCACCGAAACTATTATAGACAATTTTCCTCTCCACAGCACATACCTGTAACCATCACTAGAAACTTCCCTGACTGTTGTCTCCAACATTACCACTTTTACTACTTTACTACATAGCGTACTTACGACTTATTCACTCCCCTGTTACGGGCACTTTTATACCCATACTATACTATAATGCGCCATAGTACATCAGCAATCTCTCCACAAATTTTATCCAGATCTACACTAAGTCACCCTCTTTCTTCTCCACCACTTTCTATCACTATTCTCCTTACTCTTTCACCTCATAGAAATCAATATCAATCCACATTATTCCACCGTACCCTGTTGCAGCTTTTACAATTTTCACACTTCCACTATCACTACTACACAAAGTGGGACAAACAACCTAATATTACCTATCTTCTCTACTGATCCCACATATAACACCTCTATCTACTCTGAAGGACATTTTATACGCATAATGATTGTGACCTACAAATATTACACTCATCCTCACAACACAAGTCTTGTCTTTACATTCAAGCAACGTGCATGTGACCACATCTTCATCTGGGCCCGTACGTTACTTGAATACCCAACTCTTTCTTCACTTTGCTAATGAGCTTCTGTTCTCTCTGTTTTCACCTTTTCTACCAAAACCTTCACATAAATATTTATCAGAGCATGCAGAAATCGTACGGAACACCACCATCTCTGGCACAAACGCTAGACACACCGTATTTGCCTTGATTCTCACTCACCATTTGCTCTCAAGTAGATGAACCACATTTCAAGGTCTCACCAAATCAGCTTACCAGCAATCTTACACTCCTCGTCATCACCCTCATACTATTGCATATCTCTCATAGATTCCACCTTCCTTTTTAATATAGAATTTAGCACATAATTATCATACCTATCTCTTGTGCTTTTCTTTGCGCATGTACCGTCATGACGCAGTCTGACGTAATCATTTCATCCACTCATAACTTTTTTTACCCTACGAACTCCCAATCCGACATCCACACAGCACTCATATGACTTTGCACACAAACAAACAAAATCTCACCTGCAGGTTGTTCAAACTCACCACAGATCTTAAACCACAACTTCACCTTACTCTTACACACATCATAGCTCGATCTGCATTTAAGTCACCTTGAACTCAGGACACTGCTCTAACGCACCTTTTTTCTACCAACTACTTCTCTTCTTTTCACTCCTATCAATCCAGTAACTACCCAATTACATCACCTTCCTTGTCCCTATATCGTCACACCGATATCGCCACAAACAATACACCAGATAACCAGAACACACACCCTGCCTTTTACACAACCCTACGACACAACACAATCACAAACCAAAGAGGCAGAAGCGTAACTGCCCTGCTACCACTGGATAAAATCTAGTGGCAGGGAAAACATTCAAATCAAACACAGTGACTACTCAAACTGAGTTGCTTGTAAATAACGGCTATGTACATTTGATAAACTTAAAGGAGGCTTGTACTCTTAGATACAACATTGGTATCTATTAAATGTCTGATGATTTGTTACCACATAACACAGTAACTTGGGTTGCTTTCAGCTCCCTCTAAGTGACGCCACACTTTAACTTTACTCAATGTCCCACTAGGCAACTCGTATTCAACTTACTGTTTATGTGTTTAATAATTACTACATATACAACTATCCTGTCGACCTGTACAACTGCATTTACTACTGAAATTTACAAGTGACTGGAAGAGAAAAGATATAAAAGAAAGTTAAAGCACAAAAACACTAAATAAATACTTGTTACAAAAGGGAACACAGGGGACAACAATGTTGACACATATGACAGGATACTACTTCAGCTTCCCATCTTCTCTTTCAACAAGAAGGACCGGGCTGCACACTGACACCTAAAAACAAGCAAGATACAAAATTATCAATATATATATTTATATGCATTATATACTATATATATATTATATATATATTATATATAATTTATATAATATTATATAAATATATATATAGTTTTTATCATATATATAATATATATATATTATATAATATTAATATATATTATAATTATATATAATATATAGGTATATATATATATATATATATATTATAAATTATATATATATAATTTATATTATATATATATATATATATATATATATATAGTATAATTTTATATGATAATATATATATATGTAATATATATATATATATATTCGTGTGTTCGTAATAGTGTTTGATTGCTTTTTTTGTGAAAATTGTAATAAAACTAGCTACTTGACAGGGTTGCTAAATATATAGAAAATATTATTTTATTTTTGTTTAAGTTTTACATATTTTGTTGTGACAAGATGTGCATCTAATCAGTAATAAAGTTAATTTATATTTTAATAATTTAAAAAACGGTGTTGAAGTCTATATGTGCTGTTTTGCAAATAATAAAGGTAAGCTGTAGAAGAGGAAAATTTTTATCTATTTCGGAAATTTTCAACAATATCCTAAATTTTGTGAATATTTAAATATGTATTTATTTGGGGAAACAAAAAAATTTATCGCTGTCTTGACTGATTTTCAAGAGATGTAAAGGAGATTGAAATATATTTGTGTGAAGGCCAGTCGAAACAATTTAAACTTGATTTGACGCTAATATATATATACCGCCTATATATATCTATATATATTATATATATAGTAATATATATATATACTATATATACTATATATTAATATATATATATTATATATATATATATTTATAATATATATATGCAACTACAATAAGCCATATACTTTTCGGACAGCTACTAAACAGTCTATCAGTAAAAGTTAGGCTAGTTTTACGGCACAGTGGAGTCAGTAAGTTTAGGGCAACTGTACGGCACAGTGAGTCAACGAGACCCCTAAAATGGAGTATTTACCCTTTTTAGGGGGGCTCCGAGCCGATGGGGGACGGAGGGGGGATGTTTCATACCCAGGAGGGGATGGTCGCAGGAACCCCGCGACACCAAAGACAAAGAGCGGGGGGTTCCAGAACCCATTAACGAGGGCGGGGATTAGTCCCCTGTCGTCCACCTGAGGCTGAGAGACAGCGACTTCTGATTATTCAGGGCGGACTCTCCGTGAGGGTAGTTGCGTTAGTGATACCCCTAAAAACACTACAAACCCAAACATGGGACTTTATTTCGTAACAATTCTATTCATAAACTCTTCTTGAATCAGAATCTCAAAACCCATTTGGGACATTTGATGATTTATATATATAGTATTAATATATATATATATATATATATATAATAATAAGATTATATATATATATAGTAATATAATAATATAATATATATAATATAGTTATATATTATTATAATTTGATAATAATATATATATATATGATTGAAAGCGAAAGTACTGAGCAACTTTGACGTCACAGTCATACGTGACCTGAAGATCTGACGTTGGACTAATGACCATGCGCTTCCATGGCTTTCTACATACGAACCAGAGCCCGTTGGAATGGTAATCTTTCCGATATATCTATATTATATTATGACTATATTATATTATCATATATATAGTATATATTATATCTATATATATATAATATATATATATTATATAATATATAATAGTATACTAATATGATATATATATATATATAAATAGTATAATATTTATATTATATAAGTATAAATTATATATTATATTATATATATATAGATATATATATAGTATATATTATGCATCAGGACCTGAGCTTTCTTGGTCAATTATGCGTCAGCAAAGATTTAATCTTCTTTACCCCAATTTCAAAATCCTTAAGTCTATTTATTTACATGCATATACCAGGACTATTGGCCTCCAAAATATTGTTCCAACCTATCCTCAATAAACATTGATGCACAATAAGCATTAAGATGGTTAACCAAATTCATATCAGAACTTAACTCAAATTATACTAGTCCATTTTAATTGGACAGATTGTCCCCTAAGTTTTTTACTTCTCATTAAAGAGCTAAAAAAACTTTTTTGGGTCATATTTCTGATTAAATTATTTTCTTTCTCTTTGCCTTTCTTTTGACTGGTTAAGTTCAAATTATAATTTTCTATATCTTTCCTCTACACTACTACACTATAGCAATGAAGATTTTTTAACATTTACTTTTCATTGATCTTCCTCATTGTTTTTCATAAATTTGGCTGATGATGGACGTGGAGGATTTAAAATTATGCTATAGACTTTTTAGCGATTCTTGAATTTGATTTCAAAAAAGATATAGTTAGTAGGTGCTCTCAGAGTTTCTCTTAGAATTTTACAGTCCCGAAAATTTCGTTTTTTTGTTTTTCAGAGTAATTATTCTTAACTGTGAAAGAATATTTTAATAACTGGCAGTAATCGTGGTTTAGGAATAGAACTTGTAAAACAGCTGCTAAATACAAATTCACCTCCCAAAAACTTAATAGCGTGTGCAGACTCTACAAGAGCAGCCAAGGTACCAGGGATCGTAAAATATATATATTATATATATATACTTTATATTATAATATTATATGATACGTAATATATATTATATATATAAATATATATAGTTATATATTAATAATTATTAATATTAGTAGTAGTAGTAGTATACATATATGATATACTAGTATAATATATTATTATATATATTAATATATATATTGTATTATATATATTATATATATATATATTATTAATTATATATATATATAATTATATCGACAGTCGCGGGCGGGTGAACCAGCGCGTCTTTAGAAGGGGATTGGATTCTGTCCACTCTATAATCAAATAAAATATAATAATATAAAAAAAAAATTTCGCTCATTTAAATAGCTACGCGGTAGTACTCAAAATGTCCTTCATGCTTTATATCTAGAAAAGTTGTTATATTTTAAAAATTTAGGAATTATTTTAAAAATGGCCTTCAATAAATTTCACTTTTGAAAAATGAGTTTTTTAACTTCATTATAAAATGAAAAATTGTGGAGGGATTTTAATTATTTTTTCAGTGGATTCACTCGAGTATGTTAGCTCTTAACTGGCAAAGTAAATTTTTGAATCAGCATACAGTATTAGTTGGCAAAAAAACGGGGGCCCTAATTGGGTCCATTCACCCCCTGCCGTAAAATTGATGGAGGGGTGACACGGACCACCATTGTTTTTCGTATTTTACGTATCATTATTGACATTTTTATTAGTATTAATTAATTTAAATATAATACAAGTTACTTATATTAAGTGAAAATTTTTAAAAAGAAATGAAATTTTAATGAAATAATAACGAATTCAAATAAGTGTCAAAATTTTTTGAGGAGGAGAGGGTGAATGGACACACTTATGTTTTATTCTATTTTATTTATCCATTATTGGCATTTCTTTTACTTATTAGCGATTTAATATGAATAATATTATTTATATTAGTAAATTAAATCAGTAAAATTGAATTTATACGTAAAAGACGAATTTAACAGATGGTCCGAGTCACCTCTCAATGGTGGTCCGATTCACCCCTCCACGGCAGGCTGACTCAGCGTTATTCAAAATTATTAGATAAACTTATTATTATTAGAATTACATTAGGTAATTGTTACCCAGAGGGCTTATGACGACTCTCCTTTTTATGCCGTGATTTACAAAAAAAAAAATTCCAAAAGTGCATTCAGGAGGGAGTCCGGGAGACCGAAGTTATGCCTAAGGTGGCCGAGTCACCCGCCGAATCGCTATAAGATATAATAGAGTTATTAATATATATATAATATATTAATAATATATATTATATTATATATATTATAATATATATATTCTATATATATATATATTATAATTATAAGTATAATATATAATATTAGTTCCGTATATATATATATAGATTATATATGTTATATATTTATATATTGATATTATAAATATATAGTATATATATACTATATTATATATATATATATATTATATATACCATTTGGAACTAGCTTAAAAGTTATTTTTAAGTCGATATATATATATGCAAGATATGCAGAGTAATGTGTATCTGTATATAGCTACATAGCCCATTTATACATTATATATAATATATTATATATTATATATAATATAGTATAGTAATATTATAGTAGTATATATATTACATATATTAGATATATATATACGTATATTATAAGATTATATATATCGATATAGTTATATAGTGAAGAACAGGGGCAATTCGGTCCCAGTTGTCTCAAGCAGCCTCTTTCATGTAGCATATCTTTAAAGATGCCACAGAAAGGTATTTGGATGTCTTAGGGCATTAATTTTTATGAAACTTATTTAAATCATTAACTTTGTGATTTTTTTTTTTTTTTTGGCACTCTGCTAAAAATGTAATTCATCCCTCACTTCAAGAATATACAATCAAAATAATTGTACTACATTATTTGTACCAAGATATAGTACTTAAATAGTTCATATAACCTTAGAATGCAATCGTTGGAGTCATTCAGGCAAGGGATAAATAGTTTTATTATATAAATTGTAACATGGGGCAATTCGGCCCCCAGGTTTAAAAATTTGCGTGGGTCAATTCGGTCCAATGAAATCATTACATTAAATTAATTTTTTAATACTCAATTTAAAAAAGGAAGGGAGAATAGTATAATTTTAAAATAATTTTAACACTTTTACAGCAAGATTTGTCATGTAAAAGTTTTTTCACTTAGGTTCATTTAACTTGTAAAATTTTTTCAGCAAGATGGTTCACAGCTGTACGCAAAAGCAACAGCAGGCATACAAGGGATACCAGAGTGATGATGTTGCCACGACGACCCCTTAACGTTTTCGTTCTTTGCATTGGCGTTTTGCGTCTCGTTTTTGTAACACGCAAAATCGTAAAAGAACGCTCACCCAACGTTAACAGAATTTCCTTAGATTCTGTGTGTAATATAAATAAAAGAATTGCAACCAGTTACAGAATTAATAATTAACAGTCTTCGTTTTGTCCAACAGCGGCAAAATCGGTTAAAAAGAAAACACCACCAAGACGTAAAGAATTTCTTAATTCTGTGTATATAGAATACAAAAAGAATTAAGGAAATTCCTTACTTTGGTGAGCATTTTTTACGATTTTGCGTTTGACAAAACGAAGCCGCAAAGTCGAACATTTTTCTTAGTTTTACAAACCAAATTTCTTTAAACATATATGTTAAGCATATGTTTATAAATGAGACCTAAAAACGCTTGAGCTTGCGTTCATTTTTGTCAAACATCAAAAAATCGTAAAAAAACGCTCACCAAACGTAAAGAATTTCCTTAATTCTGTATAATACAGAATAAAAAAGAATAGCAACCGTAGATTGATAGAGTGCGAGGCCAAGGTGCAGTCCAAAGGGTCTCGCAGTAGGGTACGGAGGTTCGGCTGCAACACACAATGTTGGTACGGAGGACAGCCGCGGGATTGTGTTAGGTCTTCCTCATACTTGTGTATCGACCCTCTGCACGGATACTGCCTGACACCGTCCTGACATGCTCTCGATGAGTGGGGTGAATGTCCTTGACAGTGATTTGATCCCATATGTCATGCAGTGCTACCGCAGGTCAGGGAGGGTCCATGGAGGGGATTGCAGCTGTAGGATCCGACGGTTATGAGATAATCCACAAGATGGATTCGATTTGGGTTGAGGTCTGCAACAATATGCGGCCACTCCAAGCCGCAATTTGAACCATCCTAAGGTAGTCATTCACACATTGGGCTTGGTGTGGTCTTGCATTATCATGCATTAGGATGAGAGAGAGTCACTGATGTAGGGGGCATATGGTTCGAGGATGTCTGTGATATACCTTACGGCTGTAAGAGTGCCTCCATCGAAGATGTGCAACCTCCGTAGGCCCCGATAAAGAGATGCCTCCCCAGACCATAACCGAGCCACCTCCAAACGGCGGCACCTGCAGCACATTGCATTGCGCGAACCTCTTTGTTGGTTGTTGGTATACCTACTCTAGCACGCCTGTCCGAGGCGTGCAGAGACACTCTCGACTCGTCCGTAAAGAGCACCTTTGCCCAATCATCGACCGTCCAATGGGTGTCGTGTGCCCAATACCTTCCTCCTGCTGTGCGCCTGGGCCATTTCCCAGCTACAGATTTCTCCATCTCATTTCGTCGTGGTTTCCTCTCTGGCTGGCAAACATGGGTGGAAGATGCTCGTGGCGCCAAACTTCGGAACTTCAAACCCGTCATTGGCCGGTGGTCTTCATCTAGTAGAAGGAGTTGCCTCCTGGAGGTGGTCCTGGCTCGATTGCATCTGTGTCATACCAATCTCCCCCATGAATTTATTATGCACATTTTGCTCCTCCAATTGTCCTCTCACAGTCACTCATCCCTTTGTGGGTTGTGTGGCCATCTCGACCCTTAGAGCCAATTTCTTCCCTGATGTGCTAACTACACCTCTTCAGCATCGCCTTCAGCACATCTTATTTGAATAATCTCAATTACGTAGTGATTGTGTTTTTGCCGTTCTATTGGAACAACTTCTTGTATAAGATTTAATCATCTCAGTCTTGTTCATGTCTCATTCGGTTAGGGATTTCCCCTGTCGTTAGTTTACTAAAACTGTATAGCCGCATTCTTGTGTGCTGCGGAGGTCCCTGTACATCCACTCAAAAAAAAAGTTATTAAAATTAAGATGTAAGGAATCAAAAATTTTGATAGCTTAATTAATTTCAGGGGGAGGGGTTTGAACCCCCTGTCTATGGTCTTGTGTATATATATATATATATATATATTATATATATATAATAATATTATATATATAAAATATATAATATATATATATATATATATATATAATATATATTATATTTAATATAATATTATATATATAATATATATATATATATATATGAACTATTTATTTAGAGGATTATTGAGAATGGGTGGGAGAGATGAGGAGGATTTACAAGAGGTGGGGGGGGAAGTGGGGCAGGAAGGGATATGGAAATACAAATGGAAGAAATTATTAGGGCGTTAACTAAAGGAAAAAAAGGAAAGTCCACAGGTCTAGATGGTGTGAGTATGGAAATGTTACAGATGGGAGGCAGAGGGGTGGAGAATAGATATATATATATATAATTATATTGAGGAGGGAGAGTTCCACAGGATTGGGAGGAGGGTTGTTTGGTTCCCCTGTATAAAGGGAAAGGGATAGGATGGAGTGTGGGAATTATAGAGGTATTTTTCTTTTGAGTGTAGTAGGGAAAGTGTATGGGAGAATACTTAAATTGAGAGGGGAGAGATTTAACGGAGGAAGAGAATGGGGAGAACCAAGGAGGGTAGGGTGGGAAGGGGTTGTGGATCAAGTATTCACGATGAAGATGCTTGGAGAAAAGTATAGAAAGGAAAGGGAAAGTGTACGGGTGTTTTCTGAGATCTGGAGAAAGCATATGATAGAGGAGAGGGGGAATTATGGAAGGTGCTGGAAGAATATGGAGTAGGGGGTAAATTAGGGTAAGGGATAGGGCCTTTGTATAGGAATAGCAGAATGTGTGTGAGAGTATTAGGGGGGGAGAGTGAGATATTTGGGGTGAAGAGAGGTTAAACTAGGGATGTGTATGTCACCGGGCTTTGCAATTTATTTATGGAGAGTTGTCTGCAGAGGGAATGAGAGG
>JABUQX010050254.1:42500-50996 GCA_015478945.1 Trachelipus rathkii
TTGCTGTATAAACCAAATGTTTCAGGTGATCCCACAAAGGAAGAAATCCATCATTAGGCATGGAGAGACTGCGAGGCAAGGTTCTGTACCTCCTCGACCAATCCAACGGCGTTATACAGTGTTCCAATAGTTACGAGCAACTAAATTGAAATGAGCTGGAGCGCCGTCGTGCATGCAAATACATTTTCGATCTTAATTGCAATGGGACGTCTTCCAGTAGTTGTAGGCAAGTCATGTTCAAGAATTGGCGATAAACGTCTCCAGTAACCTCGCTGGTAAAAAGAATGGACTATCCAATGGATCGCCACAATTCGACCCACACATTCAATGGAAAACTTGGTGTGGTTGATGGCGCTTCAACTATTGCATTGGGTTTTATCAGCCCTATGTGAGTGTGGCAAGTTCGATTATTGGCGTCTCATGGAAAAATTTTGCCTCACGGGAACAATATTTCTGCTTAATGGTGAGGATTTCTGCAATTTTTCTATTGCATCCAATTCGACACAAGTACTTTCAGGAAAATCTGTTGGTACAAGTGCCTGCACTCGTTTGATGTGATAAGGGTACAGAAGTTTATTTTTCAATACCCTGAAAACTGTTGAATAACTTACATGTTAGTGTGCGCAATCTTTCTGGTACTTGTGCGGACTCGTCTCAAAGTTCTTGGGAAGAACTGTTCTTTCGCATCTGGAGTTGATACTGTGCGAGGTCTCCCGTTTCCATTAGTAAGTTTTTTTAAAACTTCCTGCTTCTCTAAAACGTTGATGGAGACGTGCAAACATAGTATGATGAGGGATGATACGATTAGGGTACATTTCTTCATAGAGGACGGCATGGCTGTTAAAGAAGTTACCGTTCGTACGAACGTATAAACAAAATGCAATCGCACATTTCACTTTTGTAATTCAATTCGAAAATATGAGAACACTTGAAACAGAACTTGACGCGACGGGCTATATAATGTATAAAGAGCAGTACGGAACTAGTAAATACAGGTTCGTAACCTTTCCTACGGTATATTTGTGCTTATTATTAAAGTTTGAAATGTGGTTACGGGATGGCAATGGAATATATGAGATATGTCCCAATAGCTTCATACCTTGTATTTTGGAAACGAGGCGTTTTCGTGAAATGTTTTTATGAACATATTATCTTTTATTTTTGCAAGGAATATATACTTGAATCGCATATTTACCGAAACACTATATATAAGTAGGATTATATATATTTATATATATCGATTATAGTATATATATATACTATAAATATATATAATATCATATTATAATATATATATATATATACCCGGAACTAAATATAATAATATATCAAATCTATAAATTCTTTATTTATCAGTTATTATATAATAGGGGTGTTTGTACGCCTATTTGAAATTCAAATGTATTAGAAATATTGTAGAATTATCAGTGTATAATAGTATAGATATACTAATATATGGAAAATACCATTCATTCTATTCTCTTATAGTACTAATTTGCGCTTAAATAATATATATAATATAATTATATATATAAATAATATTATTTTATATATATATATATATATTAATTATTATTATATATATTATTAATAATATATATATATACGGTATATATTATATTATAATATATTATATATATATATATAAATATATAACTATATATATTATATATATATATTATTTAAATATATATATATATTATATATTATATATATATATATATATATATATTATATATATATATTATAAAGGCTGTAGGACAGAGGGTCAGAGGGTTCAACCTCCCGAAATTATTTTAGCGATCAAAAATTATTGATTCCTTAAGTCCCAATTAATTATAATAATAAAATTAATAATAATAATAAAATAATAATAATAATAATAATAATAATAATAATAATATAAAATAATAATAATAATAATAGTAATAATAAATGAAAAGTATTTATTAATAATGGAAATGAGGAGACATGTTTGTGGTCCGTAATGATTTCTTAGGTCAAGTGGCCTTCCTCATACATGTATAAAATATTTAGACCAGCGACTTAAATGTAAGGTTTCCAAGTTGCAGATGATAGCAAATTTGGCTACCTCAATAAGGAATAATGATGGATGTATAAAGATTAAAGATAGGAGGGAGCTGTTATCATATTGAATGAGTATATGAAAGCATTCTATATCCTTTACTCTTTACAGTCATAAATTTTTCTTTCCTCTATTCATTCCTTCTAAAACTATATCTTTCTTTCCTCATAATCACATAGGTTCTATCGTGATCTATATTTTATCTCTGGCCATTCAGGCTAGAGACAGTGCCTATCGGGTGGTGGAAAAATATTTATAGTTTCTTTACTCTATACCACTCTCGCTTTAATTGGCAGGGTAATTACTTCTCTGAACGTAGAGCCAATAGCTGGCTTTCATCAAAGGAAGGTGCGCTAACCTAATTTAACATAGCCAATCTATTTCATTTATTCTCTTCTATATACTTGTAAATCTGCCTTTTCTCCTCTTATTTGATCTGATCATTGTGTTGCTAATACTCCTGCTGAAAAGGCTAATCTCTTTTCGAGCTCCCTATATCTGCGACGTCGGGCTATGTATTCTTCTTACTCTCTCCTCCAATACTATCACTGTGTTGTGACTCCCTCTTAGTGAGGGTATAAGCCTGCCTGCACCACTGCCTATAACAAAGCCCTTTAATTCCTCGAAATAAGGTAGTAGTGCTCTGATTAACTCTCCTACTCTAAATACTGACCGATGTGAAGCTCAATCTTTAAGCGTTGGGTATTCATTTATCTATTCTGACATGACCTTCTCTTAACTTTATCAAACTCAATATAACATTAAAATTTAGATCGGTGTGTGAAACTCATTTCGATTCGCCATTTACGGGCCTCTGCTGGCCACACCTCTCTCTCAATAAAATATTGGACATATCAGAAGTTCTCTGTGACGAATACGTACTTTTCCTCTATAACTTATCCGACTCTTAATATGAGTCTTATTTCTCTTCTAGGAACTACGAGACTTAAGGTGTAGTCGAGGAAGTCAGTTTACACGATATCCAAAAGGCATTATGAGGACCTCGTTAGTTTATGGCACGCTGGTGCACTCGGCTAATACCAGCTCATTTCGTCACTATTGTGGTCTTCTCATCACTCCTTCCTCGTTCTTGCGTCGTGTCTATACTATCTGACATTCTAGTCTCTTCGCTTCATCATAATTGCCTTGCATACATCGCGGCTGGTCTTATTATGATCGAGACTTATACTTATCCTTTATTATCATTAGTGTTGCTCGCTCTTGAGATAAAGTTGTCGTTCCTAGGGTTCTGTTAAGTGTGCTACCACTGACTTTATTCGCTAATATACTTTTTCGCACTATAATGGAAGATCTTCTTTTCTGCACCTCTAACTCTAATTCTCACTTGTATATTCCGAGGACTTCTGTCACCTTTCGCATTCTTAATGTCGTCATATCAATTTCTACTCCCACTTATTCTTTCCAGTGAATTGCTCTCTTATTAACTCTTCCGATTGCTTCGTACTGAGTGTTGAGTAAGAAAAACTCGTTGTCGAGAAACTTCCTCATATCTCCTATATTAAACCCCAATCTCTTCTCTACAAAATTTCGTGGTGTTCCCTCTCTACTCGCGCTATATCATGATACTATCCCTATCCTTTTAATTCTCCTTGTTCTCTTTTCACGTTTCCTGTCGTCCCCCTTTGACTATAAACATCCGTGGCCTAACATGACAACACTACTTTGATATGTCTTCGCAAATCTACCTATCTCTACTCACTATACAATGGATCTTTTGCTAGGGCCTCGAGCCCTCAAGTACAGGAAGTTTTTCTCTTATTCTTTATAAGCACTGCGTAGACTTTTCTCCTTCTCGTTCTCAGGGTTTTGCTATGCCGCGATGGACCAATACGTGTCTCATTCCACCCCTATTGTTAGTGATTCATTGTCATACTATTCTCCTTTTCCATAATTTTCTTGGGTGGGGGCGCTGCTCTCTCCGTGTTCACCCGGCTCTTTTACTTTTCGGTACGAAGGAGTGCCGGCTCCGGTTCACAACAGAGTCATAATTCCTCTGATAATTATTACGGTCTCTATTCTTCTCTCTTCAGTCTCTAGCATTTAGTGACGTGTCTATAGTGCAATTTCCGAGGGGGAGTGTGTTTGGTGCTTTATTCTCTGGTCGTTATTGCTCCATATAACCTGGTTGCTGACTTCAAGCGGCAAATGTCTCTGTGCTCAAAGCCGTCCAGAGAACTTTACTCACAACTCTCTGGCTCTTACCTCCCACTCTGTGTACGAAACGCCTCTTCGGTCTAATCTTTTATGTCACAATCACGTGCTATTGCTTCCGCGTCTTCACGGATCATTTACTCTCGTTCACATTTCTTGGTGAACTGACCCAGGCTATTTTGACTGTTAGGTGGTCTTACCTTTACCTTTTACTCCACCCCCTTTCCTTTGGCTCTCTTTGGTTAATTCTTCTTTACACATCTCCTGTCATAAACAAAAAATATGCTCCACTCTCTGAATGTGATTCTTCCTCCAGGACATCTTAAACAGTCCACATACGAGCTGGTGCTCTGTAGGGACCGGTCCCATCATCATAGGAAGAACGACTTTGAAGTTTGTTAGCGTTTGATTTAGAGGGGGAAGGTCTTATGCGGAGACAGTTTATCTTCACCTCCCCTTTTGTTCAGGGCTTTCGCTCTGCTCCAGGTCGTATATGGGTTACGGTAAGGAGACAACTGCGCGTACATACCGACACAAATTGCATGGACTTGTATGGGCGATATGTGGTCGAACTGAACTACTGATATGCTCGTATTCGCCCCACGCGCGCATCAAGAGTATTCATTCTTCAGCGTGCTTATATGCAAGGAAAATCGTATACTCTTTTTCAAGCATTACCCTCAGATGGATAATATTGTCGCAACCACACAAATTTTGACCTTTTCAAGAGTATTTGTTTTTAACTTTAGACTCTGTTGATGTTATCCATAAGACAGCACAACAAAGGTTCTTTTACCATAGCTCTCTCATACTAACCACTGATCTTCGCACCTTTTATTCCGAAGATTTGACTAGATCTCTCATCTCCTCATCCCTCTTTCGATCTGCCTTCCAGCGATGCTAATCGCAAGACTGACCATTTTCACACCACACCACTTATCTCTTTCTCCTCAGTTATTCCTGTCATCTATCTTGGCTCAGTCCAGCGAGGGGCGCACAAGTTCGTAATTTGCCCCTTTCTTCAGAAGGTAGTCTATTACATCTCCACACTCCTCGTTTTCATATCCACCTACCCCTTTTCCGTGCAACATCGTCTATTGCCTTCTGACCACATTCTTCGATTGTAAGGCACAAAGGACGATTCATACATTTTTCGGCCGAAGGATAAAGGGGTAATGGCGATTCACGACCTTTCTCCGATGGCATGCATTTAGCATTCCTGTAAAAGATAAGTGTAGTTAGGGCCAGAGCCTAGACCCTAACTTTGACCTCGTCGCTCTCGGTCAGCACTGACGCTTCTTTCTATGTCGACACAGCAGGGTGATAGTAAACGATGTAGTGTGGGGCGCAATTTCCCCTAGCGATCATACGTCCTGAGGTATCAGTAGTTGTTCGGTGCTTGCGGTGTCTTTCTAGCGTATATATCCGATGTGTCCCAGAGACAAACAGCTGGCTGTGGTCTGTGGAGAATATATATATCTATGCTATCTCCTAGATCTTATACTTGGTGTGTCTGTTCTGAGGTGAGGTTGTTGAATGATTTATGAATCGTGCTTAACCAGGAAAGGGACCACTTAGCACCTAGAAGTAGCTCTGCACGACCATGAAGCTATATCTAACATGTGTTCTGATACGTATTTATTATTTGACAGTTATTAGTTATGTAATTATGAATGTCTTTATGAGTATTAGTGTACGACCATATCTACACTCATACTTTCCTTGAATTTAATAGATGTACTCTTGCCTCATATATTACCTTTAGTGGATAGCTGGTTAATGATGACCAAACTGTTAATTATATATATATATATAATATTATATATATATAATATTTATTATATATATTATAATATAATATATTAATAATATATAATTAATATATAAATATAATATATATATATATATATATATATATATATTAAATTATATTATATATTATA
Source organism: Trachelipus rathkii (assembly GCA_015478945.1). Classification (NCBI taxonomy): domain Eukaryota; kingdom Metazoa; phylum Arthropoda; class Malacostraca; order Isopoda; family Trachelipodidae; genus Trachelipus; species Trachelipus rathkii. The sequence goes on from JABUQX010050254.1 coordinate 48,702, forward strand.
TATTATTAATATATATTATATATAATATATATATATTATATAAATATATATATATATATTATATTAATATATTTAATTAATATATTAATATTATTAATAATAATATATATATATATATATATATATATATATATATATATATATAATTATATATATATATATATATTATATATTATAAGAAACTATCACTTTCTCGATTTATTCCCTTTCATTAATCAGGAAATACTGCATCTATTAATATTATTATTTAATTATAGTTATTATATATTATTATTATTTATTATTATATTTAATAATTTATAATTATTATTATATTATATATTATTGAGTTTTAATATTATTCAAAAATTCTAATTATTTGTTCAATTAATCCGCAAAATAATCGGCCGAAATGCCGATGACGATGACGATTTTAAAAAAATAGCCGATTTTTGCCGATGACGATGACGATAACTCGTCCCATCACAAATATATATATATATATATATATATATATATAATATATATATATATATATATATATTATATATAATATATATATATATATATATATATATATATATATATATATTATATATTAAGAGTCTAGTGGGCGCAGTGGGCTGAGTGGTGCGTTTGCACGCTTAGGGTCGTGAGTTCGAGTTCTCGTCAAACGGGATTTGTACTTTCGGACTAGTCACAGGACGGACAACGAAAAATTTGCGTTCTGTAGGAGATTTTCTTGTAATTCATTCACAGCTTTACGGGGCATTAGTGTATTAATACACTTAATCTCAATTACCCTTCTCATCATCCATAGCCAAACACATACTAAAACGGTTTATACAATCCTTATTATTAATATACTAAATTACAGACATACATACATTCCTATTATTCGCCTCCACGCACAGTTAGGTTCTAGTTGAGTTACAGAGGCCTAGCCCTGTCCCTAGCGATTGGCTATGGATATCTATTGACTTTACTAGGACTGACTGTTTAACATTCTAACCTGATATTATAATACGATACTCCACTTGTAATGGCCCTAACTTGTTACCGGAAAAACTAATATAATAAATAGTAACCTACTTTCCTCCCTCACCGATTTTGCGTGGTGAAATAAAAAAAAAATTTTATGAAATTTATAGAGTTATGGTATAAAAAAATATTCTCTTCTTTGATATATTAAATATATAGTATATATTATGGTGAAATAATTATGATATCTATGCAATAGCTAGAATATTTATATAAGTAATAAACAACCTTAAATTAACTACAATACTATGATAGTTTAATTATATCTATTTAATAAGAATTACTCAATATTATATACGACAGTTAAATATTTAATATAATTTATAAATTTGTTTATGGTTTTTTAATGCATAAATAAATGGAATTATTCAACCTATTATAAAAAAGGAAACTATTTACGTATAAACAACTTACTTAGTGTAATATAACGTGAAACTTGCTTATCAATTAGTCCTGAGTAAAAGGTTATTTGAAATTTATGTTTTATTCTAGTTTCTCAACATACCTGGTATGTTAAATTAAGATATAGCCTTAGAATACTCAACCGGCTCTTATACCTATCATTAGTATATATGAGCCTGGTAGATAAATAATTATTTTCACTTATTACGCTATATCTGGATATATTTAGATAATCTTTAATTATAATTTAAGATAATAGTATTATTAAAGTTGTAATTACTTGTATATAGTTAATTAAAGCGTTATATTAAATTAAATTAATATAATTTAATTAAATTATAAGCTAATACCGCAGGTATTACTTATGCATCTTATAATAAAAGTTATTATCAATATTATATATTATATCACAGTATTATATATATATTAGGCCTTAGATATAGTAATTCATACCTAATATATATATATTAACACTTATTTATATTATATAATATATTATTAATAATAACTAACACTATATAATCAATAAAATAATAATTATAGGAAGGGTAGTTATCTATTTAAAATAGCTATTTTACCTTAACTTCTTTTTTCGATTATAAACTACAGTAAATATTATTATAACTTATTAGTAAACATATATTTATATGATTACATTTACTAACAATGTTCAAATCAGCTGAATACTTTGACTATATAGTACGTAATAATATATAGGAGTTCGATAAATATATACTATATTTGCAGTACATCTCACAAGAAATAGTGCTCAAAATACTCCTTGAAATTTTAAATATTTTTGAAAGTTTTAATTATTGTACAGGATATCAAAAATATAGTTATTACATTAAATATAAATTCATAAAATCATGC
>JABUQX010050255.1:0-5000 GCA_015478945.1 Trachelipus rathkii
GGTTCTTATTGTTTGATATCGAATTTTCTCCAAAATTACTACAATAGCCTTCCGTTTTAATTTAATTTGATTTTGGAGGATTTAAAGCAACAAGGCAATTGTGATATTTTTAAATAAATAAAATTAGTATTGATTTTACAAGTAAAGTTTGCAGAAAAATTCATTTCCACTGTTGTTTAACGAAAAATTCGAGACAAAAATTTAAATTTTAATTGTAATACAAAAAAATGTTTATTAATCCGTGAGTGTATATATATATATATATATATTATATATTATATATATATATAGTATATATTTCTTTTTCTTATTATATTACTATTATTTATATATATATATGTATTATATATATTATTATTTAGATATATATTATATATATAATATATATATATGCCTTTAGCTCCTACCTTAAGGGGAGCAATAATCCATTAAGTTAGGGCCTAGTTGTGGGCTTTCATAATCCATTAGGTTAGGGCCTGGGGGCTTTCATAATCCATTTGGTTAGGGCCTAGTTGGGGGCTTTCATAATCCCATTAGGTTACGCCTAGTTGGGGGCTTTCATAATCCATTATAGGTTACGGTCTAGTTGGGGGCTTTGAAGTCTATTTTGATAAAGTTTTGTTAGGTAGACAGATTTACGGTAAATTGAACCTTTCGTTCTTGAGATTTGGATATGTCGATTATATCTGATATACGATATATTCGAGAATTGGATATAGTTAGTACTGTATATAATATATATATATAATATATATATATATATATTATATATATATATTATATATATATATTATTATATATATATAGATATAATATTTATATATATAAATTTATATATTACTATTATTATATATAGTCTATATATTATAGATTTAAAGGAAGGACGATGGTTGTCTACAACTGCTTCTATAAGAACGACCGGAACGGAATTCAGCGTAAGTGCACGTATACTCTAACGCACGGATCAAGGCGATGTTATAATTCTTGTGAGTTTTATATATATTATATATATATATTATATATATCATATTATATATAATATATATATATATATTATTATTATATATAATATATATATATATTATATATTATATATATAATAATTATATATGTTCGTATGTTGTATAGTGAGGAAATTGCCAATATATGCCAATATCGTAAGGAGACTGACAACATGGCAGGATAATAAGGACTATGCGAATATTATTAGTTTCAGTTTGAGAACAAAAAAAATATGTTGTGTTCTGTGAACACGTAGTGTTCAATGAGCTATAATGGTCTATTTTTATATGTATTGATTTAATTAGGTGATGGAATACTTTATTGCTTTTTTGCAATAACAAGTGTATCTTAGAAGAAAAAAAGCTGTCAACTACCCACTCTGATATATTATGTGAGTTTACTAAACAAGGAGAGAAATTTAACTTTTAATTGGTAAAATAATGATAATATATATATTTTTCGGCCAACAGAAAAAAGAAACCTACTTGAGAAATACTAGAAGAGATGAAAGATTTAAATTTTTTTTGGTCTTCTAGACTTTCAAAGCTGTCGAGGTAATATATATTTTATATAATATATATATATATTATATATATTATATATATATATATATTATTATATTATTTATTATTATTAATATATAGATATTATATATATATATATATTATTTATTAAACTTTATATATATATATCATATATATATTATATTATATATATATAGATTTATTATATATTATATATATATATAATATATATATTTATATATATATATATATATGTATATATTTACTAATTTATTTTTACAACATTTATTTTATTTAAGGTTATAATATTTCATAATTTTTTACTGTAAAAACTGTCTAGGTTAGGTTTAGGTGGGGGCAACCACAATAATCTGGTTAGGCTCCGTTGGGGGCAATGATGATCAATCTCAAGTTATATATATAGATATTATATATATATATATATGATATATATATAGTATTATTATATTATATATATAATGATATTTATATATTTAATATATTAAGCCACTCCAAGCTTCTATCGGCTCCAGTTCATATATTATATATGTATATATATATATATATTTTATATATATATATATATTATTATATTATATATATATATAATATATATAATATATATATATACTTAGTTATCATAACTGACGAAGAGCGAACCTACGCTACTTTGACGTCACAATATAACGTGACGCACGAAGACTCTGACGTTAGACTATGACGTCACGCGCTTCAGGTATATCTACATACGAACGAAGTTCCGTTTGAAGTAAATCTTCCTTATATATTATATATTTATATATATATATAATAGTATATATATTATATATATTATATTTATAATATATATATTATAATAATATATAGTTAAATCTGTGTCTACCTAACAAACCTTTATCTAACTAGACTAATAGCCAACAAGAGCCCTAACCTAATAGATTATGGAAGCCCCCAGTACGCCCTAACCTAATGCAATTATGTAAGCCCGCCTAATAGTACCTAGCCTAATGGATTATTGAAGCCCCCAAGTATGCAAGCAATTTCATCGATAACTTTTAAAAAATTATTTCTATTCTAATATTTATTAGTAACACCTTAAACATTAGTATAATCTTTGGTCTGGCGCGTAAGCTCTCATCACTCGCAGCGCTACGCTCATCACAACTCCCATCTTCAGTAGTTGCGAGAGCAAGAGTTTGCCAATATTGTTTTTTAGGCCGAGAAAAACCCTGACTCTGTCCATCTTTGTGATTTACCCCTTGGGATATCTTTGAGTTAAAAAAATCGACATTTGTCATCTTTGACGTTCCACTCGAAGCGATGGAGGTTTCCTTCGTTCTTCCTTCTCATTAATCATACAGATCTTTCCAACATTTAAATATTTTTAATTTTTTCAAAAGCGTTTTATTCTTTTTTTTTTATTTCATTAGATAAAAATGTCTGATAATAAATTTTATTTATTTTTTCTTTAATATGTTATTAGTTTTTTTTTGTTACATAGATGTCTCGCTTTCGGGAGGCTGAAAAATAACATATAATATTATATATATATATTATATATAATATATATTATCTATATAATATTAGATTATATATATATATATATATAATATTATATATATAAATATATATATATATATATATTAAATATATATAATATATATTATTATGAGGAAAAGTGATCCTTTAAGTTAGTCTATATTTTAACCAAAATTTATTAGCCGACATTTGTACTATTAGAGTAGAATTTAAATTTGTCGCCAACTTTCATTATGGAACACTGGCAATTACATTTATCACAAATCCTTAGTTCTAAAATCAATTTAAAATGCTGTTTATAAACGGTAGTAAAGTTGAATCCCTTACATACCGCAACAAGTCATATAAATTGATCTTCTTTTAGGGAAAAATTCAACATAATAACAGCTTATGGTCACAAAATATCCTTACAAATGGGGTCTTTTATTAAAAAATACCTTAATAGATATCTAATAGGTATTCTCCATGGGTTTACGATATATACGTATATTAATTAATATTATAATATATATATATATAATATAATAATATATATATATACCAATATATATATATATATATATATTATTATATATAATATATATATATATATACTATAATATATACTTCGAAGTCTCAGAAATTTTTTTTACTCAGACGGAAAGGTTCATTAAGCCCGACTTCTATATTTATATATAAATAATATTATATATATATTTATTAAATATTATATATCTATATTATATTTTTATTATATATATATATATTATATATTATATGTTATATATATTATCTTTTATATAATATAATATATATTTATATACAATAATATATATAGTATATATTTATATATATATATTTATTAATTATTATTGATATTATATAATAATTAATATATATATACTATATTAATATATAACACAATTCTGAGACCGATATTATTGTATTTGTTCAAATGTAAACGCTCACACACCATATATTATATATATATATATATATTATATAATATATATTATATATTATATAATATTATATAGTATATATATATAATATATATATAATATTATATATATTATAATGTATATATCATATTATAATATTTTTATGGCTTAAAAGTGTAGTATTCGGCGCACAAAAAAAAAGTCCATTTCGATACTTGTATGGGAACCAATTGAGCACAAACTTATCTCCACGAAGAAATATAATTTCTCACCAAGATCAGAGCCTCACATAACCTCAGAGAACTACTAATCGATCAGTAACATAAATCCACTCACGCATCGAGCACACTACTTCACAAAAAACTCGTTACCCCCGTTTTAGCGTTAGACGAATTCCTTCATCGCCCGGATCATCGCTATTCCTGTAATCGGCTCTAGAGTGATAACAGGCATTTACGACCCAGAACCTCACTCATTACAGTGAAACACTCTTACTTTGAATAATCATAGCAAACCACAACCGATTTGAGCGATTTGCCAACTACATTTACGTCGATACATCAGATCGGCGCTACAGCCCTATAAAATCTCGCACAAGGAACCAGGCAACATCCGCTGAGCAGACTACGTTTGCAAAGTCGATATTCAGATAGAGATTCACACCACCCAGCCTCGCAGCTGGAACGCGCGAACACACAACATTAACAGAGTCCCAATTATCGCCACCACTATCATCAATAGCACGCGACGATGATTCAGATTAACGGTAATCAATTGCTGCCCATGATCACCGCGTGCGAATGCCCGCAGCACCCCATCACTCGACGCGACGAACAGCTTTCCAGCCTGCTCAGAAATGGACCCCTCGCCCACTAGGCCAACGCTTAGATCAACACAAACGGTTAAGCGGGACTGTACTGGAGCACACCCCTATCTACGCAAACTCAGGTTACTTAAGTTTGTAGGGCATTAGAAGTAGCCTGTAGCTTATATAATTATATATATTATATATATA
>JABUQX010050255.1:10000-20000 GCA_015478945.1 Trachelipus rathkii
ATTTATATATAATTTATATATATATATTTTATATATATATATTTTATATATACTATAATTAATACACGGGTCTCAAAATAATGTTACTAACAATTTGAAAGACATTACAAAATATTTATGAAACATAGTGACAAGTTTGGCTTGTTACAGAAACATCGACATAGTGACAAGTTTAAAGGCTTGATTACAGAACAACATGTATTTAAAGAATCATGTTCGCAAATGTTCAAAATGATGGCGCCATTGTCCGACACGCAATAACGCGAATTCAATGGAGTCGCAAACGACCGACAGTTCATTCTGGAATGTCGCCCGACATTGTCTTTACGATTTCCAATTTCAATGCATTTATCGTTCTTGGTTTTGAGCGATAAACTATGTCCTTGAAGTATCTCCATAAAAAAAAGTCCATTGGCGTGAGATCTGGAGAACGCGCAGGGTATTCAATACTATCCCTTCGTTCAATCCATGTGTTTGGAAATGCTGTATCGAGGTGAGCTCTTACATCGCGATGGTAGTGGGGAGGTGCTCCATCTTGTTAAAAGTAAATCATGTCGTTATCACCAAACATCACCAATGTGTGGACCGACCGACTCCTGCAGCAAGGTTAGGAACCTGTCCCAATCGACCGCTCCTTTTAAAAAAAACGGTTCCTATTGATGCCCAAAAATGCTGGAAATCCACACACACAGTTACCCTGGTAGGTTTAAATGGTGTTCAGCTTTAACATGGGATTTACAGGACCCCAGTAGGTAAATTATGGCGATTTATCGAGCCATTTAATTTAAAGGTGGCCTCATCGCTCCAAACAATTTTGTGTGGAACCGCATCTTCTGCACATTTAGCAAGGTACCATTCACATGAAGTCTCCGGTCCGGATCGTCTTCTTTGAGAGCCTGGAGTGGTCTTGGGTTATGTGCATTTCCAGCGATAGATGCTTCAGAGCGATGGACGTATTCTTTGAGGATGTGTGTCTCCCGAGCCGTTTCGTCGTAGAGATTTTTGTGGGATCGGATGGGGTTTCCTGTCTTCTTTTATACCTGTCTTCCTTGAGGTGTTGGTGGCATGTCGTGGGTCATCCAGACGTTTCTTGTTGCGGTTGTGCAACGGTTCCATTACTTCAATTTCCTCTTCAAATCCATTTAAAACCATTTATCAGTTTTAGAAATATTTAGCTTTAATTTCGTACATAAGAAACACACACACACACACACACACAACATATATATATTAATATATTATATAATTAATATATATATATATATTTAATAATATTATATATATATATTTATATATATATATTATACTTAATGTGTTCGTGCTGTGTGTGTGTGTGTGTGATATCAAGTAAGACAAAGTTGTGAAATTTTTCTTTATTATTTACTGAAAGATCATTTCAACAAATCTTGTAGATTTGTAAAATTTAAAAGGATATTATATGAAATTTATGCGTCTTTGGATTCTTAATAAACCTGACTGCAGAAATACGTTTTATATAGTATTGTAAGATTTTATGTAAACAAAGCAATTAACTATGTATAACTATTCAATTATATATATATTATATTATTATATATTATATAATATATATATTATTATTATATCTTCTTAAATGATTATATATATATATTAATATATAATAATTATTATATATATTATATATATTATATATATATATAATTTATATATATATATATATATTTATTAATATATTATATATTATATATATTGATCGTCCAATATTTATTCGTGGAAACGAAAAAATGATTAATTTTATGTGCAAATTCAATATTTAACTAAAATAATTGTTGTTATTGAAATTTCAACAATTTTCAACAATTATTTTTATAATTCATTCATTTTTCATGAAAGTTTAGGAGTAGAAACGTTAAACTTTTGGTCTACACAGTTTAGAATGTTGCTTTGTTCATTAAATATCTAGTTTTCATTTTTAAGTGTAGTCTCATTAATGGCTGATTAAACCATACAGGAGTTCATTGATCAAGTTTCAGTACTTTGATTCAGGGCATTGTTCTGTATTGCCCAATCGTTTGGGATCTAATCCCAAATATGAAATGACGATTTTAAATATCTCTATCTCGAAAAATCTTCAGTATTTAGATGTACAATAGATAAAAATTTAGGTGTACACTAGATAAAAGTTTTAAGTTTATGTCTCCTTAGCTTCAATATACCAAATTCAAAAATATCTCTGGGTAGATTTTTTTTTTTCATCATTATCAGTTAGACTCAGCAGCGTTCGAAACTTTTTTGATCGCGTACTCCTAAGACGAAAATAATTATAAGTTGTACCCCTATAGGCCTATAATATAATATAATATAATATAATATAATATAATATAATATAATACTCAGAGACCAATGAGAGAACCTCTCACCCACCTGATACACTATCATACACTCGCAACTCGCAAGTGATCGTAAGCCTACTTCTTTAGCGTACCCCCAAGTATCACTTTGCTTACCCCCCGGGGTACGCGTACCCCACTTTGGAGACCACTGTGTTAGAGGGTTCATGAAATTGCCAAAATTGAAATATCTTCAAAAATATTTTTTTCGTCTAATATTTTTGAAATTTTTGGGTAGATTGAAATTGAACAATTTACATATCTTTTATTTAGAATATTTTTTATGCATTAGGGTTGATTCGAGCACCTTAGATTTCACACACCACACTGCGTTGCACCGCACACCAATCCTACTATATACACCCAACAACTTGACCGACCTATAGGACAGATATTCTATGGCTGTTTCAGAAAGTGATGGAATATATATAAAAATACCTAAATAATAGTTGTGTACCTAATAATTTCAATTTTTAAAAAAAAATGATTAAAAAAAACACACATTTTCACTTTTAACAAAATTTTCCCGTTCGTCCAGAAATATTGTCAGGATAACCTACAGAATGCAGAAGACACTGAAAGTGCAACCTCATAAAGGAATGCCAAAAACGAATATACAAACAAATATTTACTATGTGTTTGTAATTTATGTATAATTATTATTAATTTTTGATGTAATAATTATTAACAATTTTTAGTAAATTTTTTTTTAATAATAATAATGTTGAAAATTTAATATACCCAAACCTATAAATTACCTAAGATACCGCAATTAATGTCTTAGTCATAAGCTAAAAGTAACGGAATAACGGCACTATCGTTACTTTTACTTTTCATTTCAAAGAAACGGAATAACGATAACGGAGTTACTTTTTCCAAGTAACGGAGTAACGGTAACGGAATTACTTTTTTGAGTAACGATACCCAACCATGTATATATATATATATATATATATATATATATATATATATATGTTATAATATATATATATATATATATATATATATATATATAAATATATATAAGAGTATAGATATATGTTATATATATAAAAATATATATAAGATATATATATATATATATATATATATATATTATTTCAACTCCATTTTACCTACATAAACGTATTTTCATTTATTTCGTTTTATATAATATAATTCTTGTATTATATTAATGTAATAACTTACACCTGAGTAAGAGGTAATATATATATATATATATATATATATATATATATATATTTATATATATATATATATATATAGATATATATGTTATATATATTTATATATATATATATATATATATATATATATATATATATATATATAATTTATATATATATATATATATATATATATATATATATATGTATATATATATATATATATATATACATATATATATATATTTCCATATATCTGTCTATATGTTTGTATTCACACAGCTGTTAGTGAAGAAAGAGCATGATAAATATTGCATATATATATATTTTATATATATATATATATTTTCATTTATTTCCGTATTTATATATATATAATTTTGTATATATATATAAATGTATATATATATGCATCTATATATATATATATATATATATATATATATATTATATATATATATATATATATATATATATATATATATATATATATATATATATATATATATATATATATATATATATATATATATATATATATATATATATATAATATATATATATATATATATATATATATATATATATATATATATATATATATATATAGAGAGAAGAATATAGATATGTCTATATATTATACATATATCTGTCTATATGTTTGTATTCATATATATATATATATTTATATATTTATGGTATATATAAGGAGAGAGAGAGAGAGATATATAGAGAGAGATATATATGAGAGAGAGAGAGAGAGATCCCTTCTAATTACACAGGTCTGCAAAATTTTCCTTTTAATGTTCATTATATTGGATTTGTTGTCCTGATTTCAAATATGACCTCAGTTTTTTCCATCACGTAAAGTTATTTTACAAAAGGGGTATACAGTTTTAAAAACACAAAATTACAAAAATTTAATAAGTATAATTTATTTCCAGCGCTTAAATAGAAATACAGAGTACAAAATGTGTAGCTAAAATAGAATAAAATAAAATATCAATATTATTTAAAATCATTGACTTCATAATATCGTTTCCCGTTTTCGTCGATTGATCTTTTGGCACTTATCCGCTTGTGCTCGTTATGTGGATTGTCCCTCTTTAGCATCCAGCATTAATCGGCTATCATGCTGGCATTCCATCTTCCCTGATAATTTCTTCCCATTTGCTATATATCTTGGTGAAATCGTTCACCCTCTTTTTCACTCACAGCTCCTAGATTATCTGGGAAGCAATCCAGATGCCAGTGTAAAAAATGAACTTTAATGCTCATGTGCAGCCCAAGTCTTTAAACGTTCTTAACATATTTTCAAAAATATTTTTGTAATTTGGATCTTTCTTGTTTCCAAAAAAGTTTTTTCACAACGTCTTTGAATGCTCTCCAAGCTTGTTTTTTCAGTTTCTCCCATTTTTGTTTCAAATACGTCATCTTTCATAAGTTTTCTAATGTCTAAACCGACAAATAATCCATCCTTTAGAGTGCCTTCTGACAAATTAGGAAACTTGGTGCAAAGATATTTAAAACTCTCCATCTTTTGGTAGTGCATTCACATACTGTTTCATCAATCCTTATTTTATGTGAAGTGGGGGAAGTAAAACGTTTTTTTGGATCGATTAACTCTCTCTCTTTTTGCACATTTTTTATCCCAGGCTGTAGGGATTTTCTGAATGGCCATTCCTTTTTAATAGAATGCTGATTCCTATCGCGGCTATCCCATTCACATAGGAAAAACGAATGCTTTGTGTATCCACTTTGTTGTTCTAGTAACATGGAGAGTACCTTTATTTAAATCGCCACAAATGCTCCAACCCATGATCTTTATATTTATGTGTTGTTAGGATCAGCTCCAAATTTTCATAACCCTTTTTCAAATGAACAGAATGTCCCAGAGTTAAGGAAGCATACCTACTTCCGTTATAGAGAAGTACAGTTTTGAGACTTCTTTTCGATAAGTCGATAAAGAGTCGCCAGTCTTTTGTATTGTAGTCAATTTGAAATATTTCATTAGTCCAGGAACATCAGAGCAGTACACTAGATAGTCTCTTTGTGAGAAAAACTGTTCAAATTCTCCATCTCTATCTCTAAACCATGAAAATGACGTCCCTTTTGCTAACATACATTTTTCCTTCACCCGTGAGCCTGAAAGTTCTGCTGAATGTTTAGAGAGGCCCAAGTCTCTCACCAAATCATTCAATTCGGACTGTGTGAAAAGCTGCGGTTCTTCACAACAGGGATTATAGACATCATCTTGGTCACTATTAATTATCACAATATTTACTCTCTATTCCTGATCATCACAAACATCAACTAAGTTTGCAGAAGTAGAAGGAATAGGTATCCCTGCCACATGGGGCACAGGACGTATTGCGGATTTTATAATGAATACAAACCAAACGCGTAAACAAATATATACATGACGAGAAGAGACCTGCTAAGAACAGGAACGAACATGTTTTAACTTCGTTTGTTTTGAACACTCTCATATATATATATATATATATATATATATATATATATATATATATATATATATATAATATATATATATATATATATATATATATATATATATATATATATATATATATATATATATATATATATATATATATATATATATATAACACCTCTTGCATTAAACATATCCAAACAAAACAACCAAAAACTACAAAAATAACTCAAAAGTCAAAGCTCACAAACCAAGGTCAAGTTACCTAACCAATCCTAGATCCATAAAAAAAAAGCACATTTTTCCTTTATTTTTTCAAAAACTTTATTTCTGATCACAAATTGATGGGATAAACAACATCAGAATTATTCCAGTCATTTTAAAATCTGCAATAAAATTTTAAAATGGGTTCAGTAGAAAAAGATATCCTCATTTACAGCTTTCGAGAAAGAGCCGGATTCAGAATGAATCATAAACCAAAGGACAGATCTGGCACAACCGTTCTAAATCTACTATAAAAAAAAATTGACTTGAAAATAATGAAAACAGTAAAAAAAATTACAAAACAAAACTTGCAGCAGGAACAAATCTACAAAAACGTTAAAAAAAAAAAAAAACACGATAATTTTTATTTTTTTCAAACAATACCTATATCCATAAAAACACACAGAGAACCATATCTAGACTCAGACTCTATCACCATCTATTTTCCAGTCACACATACAAAGATTCAAATAAATAACACCTACCCGTAAAATCGTTCCAGAGACACAGACATTCCCATGACCCAAACACTTGCTTCCAAAATGTATCACTCTCTTATCCCCAAAATATCTTATGCATAATTCTAACTTTACTTTTTATATATATATATATATATATATATATATATACAGGTATATAGTATGTATATATATATATATATATATATATATATATATATATATATATATATATATATATATATATATATATATATATATATATATATATATATATAAAGAGAGAGAGAGAGAGAGAGAGAGAGAGAGAGAGAGAGAGAGAGAGAGAGAGAGAGAGAGAGAGAGAGAGAGAGAGAGAGAGAGAGAGAGAGAGAGAGAGAGAGAGAGGCAAAATATACAAACAAACGGGCATGCAAATATATCATTTGACTGAGGAATCATTCATGCAAACACAAATAAGTAAGCAAACAAACTCACAAACACACACACACACACACATATATATATATATATATATATAGTATATATATATATATATATATATATATATATATATATATATATATATATATATATATATATATATATATATATATATATATATATATATATATAAATATATATATATTTCATATCGTTTGTTCTTGCTGGTAAAGGAAAGAGGCCTACTGAATTTCCCCAGAGTTGGGGGAAATGTCAAGACCAGAGCCAAATAAAAGGCCGACACGTCCTGACACGAGGCGTTCAAAAGGAGTAATTCAAAGAAAATTGGGGAAAATAGATAAAGGAAATGTGTTCCATTCTTTACCCACGGAGTACATGTAGGAATGAGCATAGAGGTTTAAGTCTGGGACTATAGAGAGAGAGAGAGAGAGAGAGAGAGAGAGAGAGAGAGAGAGAGAGGAAGAGGAGAGAGAGAGAGAGAGAGAGAGTTTAAGACGTAAAGCACTAGGATTTAACATTTTCAAGGAGAGATGTGTGAGTGAAACCACGCCAGATACGTGACGTATACTTTGTACTGGAAAAACGACACCCCTATAGAGAGAGTAAGCAACTGGGGTGTTGTGAAGAAATTTTGTAGACTCCTCAGAACACCCAGCATCTTATTAGTTTGCTTAGTAAGCGAGAAATAAATTGATCCTTTCGAGAAATAAGCACCAAGACTATCAAAGACATGAAGGTTTGAGTTTGTGTGGAAGAGTATGACGATTAGAAAGATAGAAGAACTGAATTATTGAGTCATTGAAAACAACCATGTTTTTCTCTCCCCCAGATGAAAACATTGAATTTTGGAAGTATTGTAAACAGGGTTGACAAAAAGCCATGGCTTTTTGGCTTTTTGGCTATGGTTAATTGGCTATTTTAATCCATAAGGGTTAAATAGCCAATTAACCATAGCCAAAAATCCAAATATCCATGGATTTTTGCAAACCCTGATTGTAAACAACTATGTTGTTTTCCTCCCAAAATTAGAAATTTGAGAAAGATCAGAGGTTACTTGCTCCAAGCACACCTTCCTAGCAGGTGTTTTTTGCTGTTGCTAGGGAATCATGAAAGGAGAAATGAAGGGCGAGTCGTCAGTATAAGAATGAATTGTTGCTTGGTCATCATTCAAAATAGAAGGAGTAATGAAAGGTGAATCGTCAGTATAGGAGTGAATAGCTGATGAGTGACAGTTAGGATGTCATTATTATAAAATAATGAATAGTTGAGAATAGATCAGAATCTTGATGATCACAATTATTTTAAAGATTTAAAGTGTCGGTGGTTGTCTACAACAATTGTAATAGATGGATAGGAAGGGATAGGAAATGAGAGAGATGGTTAAGATACCGAAAGACGAAAGTTTAGAAATTAAAACTTTGGCACTGTGCCAGACTATATCGAAACCTTTCGTCATGGCCAACGTTCATTTATATAAAAAAAAATCTTGTTATTTAGAGTTTCTCTAACGAATCCAACAAAACCTAACCTAACTTAACCTAACTTAACTTAACCTAACCTAACCTAACCTAACCTAACGCCTGCGGCGGGCTGTACATTAAATTTTTTTGATGCGTTGACCCTTTTTCTTGTCGACCCTTTGGGCTAGTCCCCAGAGAAAGAAGGGAAAGAAATAACCAGTAAATCGCTCCTTACGAAAACTATACTGGCGATAGGGGATAAGATTAGAAGATTTAAGATATTTCCAAATCTCCAAGTTAAAGATAGATAAGAATTTTAGAAAATCTTGAAAACTGAAAACAATAGTTGTTTAAAGGGTTAAGGTGATAGTTAAGAGTGTCTCCCTATTTAGGCACAGGTTAAATGAGTTTACGCTTTCAACTAGAAGGAAAGGTTGAAGTTGATATGCGGAGACTAAATTGTTTAACAGCGAAGGGTCCAAGATCAGAAGGAAGCTGCTGGAACCTCAGGTGAAATATCATGAGCAACTTCTTAATATTAATCTTTTGAGTGATCAGAAATAATATATTTTAAGAAGAAATTACAATATGGCATAAAAGAGTTGGAGTGAACAGGGAGGTGGAATAGGAGGAATAGGTTTAGGTTTAAAGTTGATTTAGAGACAACGATATGAGCGAAGAGTTTAGCTTTATCAGAAGGTATGATATCTGGAAAGAGGAAGGAAAGAGACAGAATGAAAGTTGGATTAGACAATTTTTTTTCTTTTTTTGGCAAAATAATAGGAATAGCGTGATTAAATGAAAAAAGAATATTACATTTTCTTCCGTGAAACTTCTTAGTATTATCTAGGATGGATTTAATAAGAAACATGAAATTCTGAGTTTGAGGACGACATTAAATTCCTAAAGACAGCGCCCCTGCGGCAAATAGTACGAGAACAAGCAGAGTTACCCCATGGTTTACGAGTTTTATTTGTAGGGAAAATTACCTCGGTTATCTCCCCACCACACTGAAGCAATATGAACTAATCAATTAATCATTCCGGAGGAAATTAAAAGAATTATCACCGCAAGTTGAAGTAATTTGAGGCACGGAAATTCAAAACATGTTTCCTCACGGAGGGCGGGAGTTTCTCTCGCAGGGCGGGAGTTTTTCTTGCGTATAGCTTATATATATATATATATATATATATATATATATATATATATATATATATATATATATATATATATATATATATATATATATATATATATATATATATATATATATGGGGAGGGAAGTACCGGCTATTCAATTTGTACATGGATGGGGTTATGAAAGAACAAGAGGTGAGGGAGATGGTGTTAGAAATGGATGGAGAATGGAAGAGTGGAGGTGCCC
>JABUQX010050255.1:25000-35616 GCA_015478945.1 Trachelipus rathkii
TTAAGATAGATAGTATTACACATACTCACCCACACACATACAACCCCCCCCCCCTCCCCATACCTTTTAAACCCTCACCCACACACACAACCCCCTCCCCATACCCTTAAACCCTCACCCACACACACATTAATACGTAACAAAAACTAGTGCTAAAGTTGAATATCTGATGCATATATATTTAGAAATTATGTTTGCAGTTGTGAAATAAAATTTTATTTAAAAAAGTGAACAAATATTTGTTTTAAGAAAAATAATTAAAAACGCTAATCATGTTATTACGTTTTAAAGCGAATACGTAAAACTTTATTTTTAATTATTTTAATAATTTATTTTTATTGCTTGTAGTTAGTTTTAATAATAACGATGACCTAATGGACATTATATTACTGATTCAACTTATACTATTAATACCTACTGTTACTAGAACTACTATTAATACTGATACTACTATTACTACTACTACTTCTTACATCTGCTCCCAGGAAGGTTCATAAGCGGTCAACCTCTTACTCCATCCCCCTCTATCTCCTAAGACCCGTTCTTCAATCAGCTGGATCATAGATGGCATCTGATTGTCTTCAGACTGTCGGCGGCATGCAGACAATATACCATATCTACCTGAGAGGAATGTTTCTTTCTGTATCTTTCCGCGGAGCCTTCCCCCTCGGTTAAAATGAGGAACGCCGGCTGTGCCTGCCAGTCGCTAGCCTCTTCCTGGCCTATAATCCTCTGCTACTCAATCCTCTCCAAATGTCCTCACCACCTCAATCTCACTGCATTCATTTCAGTAGTAGGACCCCCATATTGCACGAAAATGACATGGGACCTCGCAGAATCCTAGGACTTGACGCACAGCCATGATTTATGCTAAGCCTGGGCCTTGACATTTTTTTGAGCCAAATTTTTACCTGACCCGCTACCCTTATTTTTGGGCCCTTGACCCTATTTTCGGTACACCACCCTATATGTCACTTTGTCGAGTTGGTTTTTACAATACTATACGTACTAAATTGCCTACTGTAATATGAAGTCGGTATTGGAGAGGCTGCCACTGATATGCATGTATAACTCTCTAAAATATATCTGGCAACTCTAATTTTTACGAGTGAGTCTTTCTTTCAGACAGGAGAGGCGCCTTATTCAATCACCACATATAGCTTGTCGGTGGAGCGACACGACCCTAACGGGTTGTAGTGAGAGGATAACCTAAACGGGCAGATCTTACGTATTTCACTCAAACAGGCAGAAGCATATATGGGGGATACCCTCTCGGACATATCTTTAGCAAAGAAGAAGATATGTAGAAGGGACTACTTATTTTTTGGAGGATATTCGCTATGCTCACTTGTTGTCCCCATCCGCACGGGATAGAGCTAAGCCACGTTGGATCCCACCCACAGCGGTGCAATCGCAAGCTCACCCAGCCTTTATCTGAGCAGACGCGTTGATCCCATCCAATCTGATCCGCTGTCTATGTTACAATTCCATTTTCTTGGACCAGGATACGCCTATGTCCCATTAGACACACGCGCGATCACAGATCGGCGAAGACGCTGATTGGTGTCTAACGCTCGTCCAGCGTTGTGCAGAGAGAACGTGCTGACACTCACGCCATGCGCACGAAGCACAGATAAGCACACAACTAAAAAGCGGAGCGAGGTTTCAGAACCGGCTCCGCACGCAAACAGTCTGGTATAGCATAAGTAGTACTCCCACGCCCCACTAATCGCGCGGCGCGACATGTTATGGGCACACACCAAAGAAGGGAGAGGCAGAGGCAGGCGCTGGATTTGGTAGCACAGTTGAAGGGGCAGGTTTAGTTATTAATACACCTAGGACACCACAGCACAGCAAACAGTAGCGAAGCTCGTTCAATTCAGCTTTCTTCTCGGGTTGTTCGGTAGCCTGCGGTCTGGGCCGCGACCACACAGGACACCACCACCACAGCGGGCACTACCACATACCACTACGATCAGCACTATCTCACAACTTGTGGGTTCTCGTGGCCGGTGGGCCTGCTCGCTACACACACACACACACACACACAACACACACACACACAACTCGCTTCTAGGCGAGTCAACACTCGGTAGTCAAATACGGAGAGACTGCTTTTACTCTCACACACACAATTCACGGCCCATCACACACATTCACAACACACACACATCTCATTTCCACACCAGCACACCCACACACACACTCTACTCGTTTACCATTCCTAAAACCGAGGGACAACAACTCACACACACCACACACCACACACCACCCACACTTCACAACGCCACTACACCCCCCCCCCACAAGTGCTCTGTTATTATAACGTCTCTAACTCACCGAATTTTCCAATCCCTTCCATATCTGTGCTATACAGCTTCTTTAGAGCAAATTCTTGATCGGCGGAATGCAATATACTTTAACGTACTTGAGATGACTGTAGTCGTCATGTCGAAGTTCCCTGTTAGGCATTACGGTCAATAAATCAAATGAACTCGACCTCTCCACCACCGAGGCATAACTCCCTGACCTTTTACTACCACCCGTCCAGCACTACGAATTAGGAGAAATATATAATTTAATTTTCAGGTATAGATACGCGAAACCGTAAAAATCCTGTAATAATATTTTATTAATAATAAAAATAATAAAAATACATAAGAATATAATGATAATATAATAATTAAATAATAATAATAAAATAATATATAATAATTATAATATATAATTATATATATTATATATAGAAAGGTCTTTAAATTTTAATGATCTATAGAATATATATATATATATATATAATATATATATATATATCTATATATATATATATATGAAAGAAGAGAAGATGAGAGAGAAGAGAAGTAGAGAGATGAGAGAGCAGAGAGAGAGAGGGAGAAGACAGTTCGTTTGCGTAGGGTACATTTCGAATGCATTTTTCACATTTAGACGTATTTGAAGACTGAAAATTTTTTTTAATTCGAATCATCTTTTCATTTGAATTTTAATTATTTTTAATTATTTGAATTATAATTATTTGCGATTTTATTTATTTTATTTATTTTCTGTAGATACATTCTCATCCTGAAATCACAAAGTGAACCGAAATCTATCATAAAACTTCCATTTAGGCTATTCATTTGTTATGGAGTAAAGAGGAAAATTTTTATTCCATTTTTTCTTATGAAGGGCCTCCTTTTATTCATTTTATTTTAAATAAATTAATAATTATTGTTATTATTTTTAATTCTTTTATTATTTGCACTTTCTAAATATAAATATTCATTATTTTTAATTTTTTTTTGGTATTTTACGGCGCCGTATTGATATAGTAACACCGTTTTCTTTTTACTAACACGTGGCTTTTTACGATCCAGACATGCGCCTGCGCATCTACAAAGCGAGCGAGCGAGAGAGACGAGAGAGAGACGAGAGAGAGGAGAGAGAGAGAGAGAGAGAAGAGAGAGAGAGAGGAGAGAGCATGAGAGCAGCAGTTAATATGATGACATCACTAGAGAGACAGCGTTGAGGTAGACTTTATTTTAGTCAGTCACGGATGGCTTATTTTAAGTCAAACCTGAGCTAATCGCTTGCAGTTAGTAGTACCTATGAGGCATGAAGCCAGCATTATAGTACTTACACTTTAGGATAGTAAGAGATGTGGGTAAGAGTATATATATAATATATATAATATATATAATATCTAAATGGAAAAGCGTGTAACCAGAGTTGAGACTCATATTAAAGAACCATAAAAGCAGATAGTACGCTTACCGGGTTATGTGCGCACCAAGTGCAAGATAAGATCTAAGTAGTGGCGCGGGCGACTGTCCGCCTTTTTCGTAGTGCCCTTCGCGGCATACCTAATCCCGTGATTCGATTCGCTACACCTGCCTACAGACTGCACTCTAAACCTGACCTAGACAGATTCAATTGAAGGGACGGCTGAGACTTGACCGGATACACCGCGAGACGGTGACTCTGACAGAGTACTGAGGACCTAAACTGATAGAGACTATAGTACCTCACGCGTACCACTAGCCTCTAACACCTAAATGCGACTATGCGACCTTGTACTCACCACACACATTACGGAAGTAGATCACGCTAGCCAGT
Source organism: Trachelipus rathkii (assembly GCA_015478945.1). Taxonomy (NCBI): domain Eukaryota; kingdom Metazoa; phylum Arthropoda; class Malacostraca; order Isopoda; family Trachelipodidae; genus Trachelipus; species Trachelipus rathkii. Next base: position 29,114 of record JABUQX010050255.1, read on the forward strand.
CATTGAGTTGAGCGAATAGAAGATGCTGAGAACTAGCACGCCATACAGTCGACTTCTGGACTATATGTAATGTATATATTGATATATGAGTTGCAGTCGGCACAGTGAGAGAGTGGGCGTCATTATATGGAGTATATATCCCTAGTTCATCACCAATTTACGGAGCGCCATAGCCATCGAGTCGAACGACTTACCACATACACGATCACTTACTTATTAGCAGGCGTGGCAGCTATAAGTTAGGCCACATGCGACACCAACCGAGTACGTATACATGGAGCGACCGCTACTTACGAGCACCCTCTTTAAGCTCACTAACTAACACACTCCTATATAAAGTACTATACTACAATTGGAGCGCGTGAAAGCGAGAGCTCACTAAGGCGCTGGTATACAGAGAGTCTCATCGCTCTTGGAATACTAGATAAGAGCACGACCTTCACTGGGATATTATTAATGACACTGTCACCAGATACACAGCTAAATCTTCAGCTGTATTGAGATAACGCGAGAGGTCGAACTATACTACCTGAGTGATCACCAACTAGGGACGACCTATATGCAAGTTGTACACCGCAACTTGGAATTAGCATATCGCCTTTATACGTACCAATCTCAGTTATCGCTATGAGATGCGAGCCTTGAAGTAGTCGCTAGTATGAGCATAGATAAACTCCGAGGAGGGACCCGCGGAAAAAAACTCAGATGACAGGCAACGCGGTTGCGCGCATTGCTTGTGAAATCGGTTCGATCCATCAACACACATACACATCAGCCGCACTTTACACCTTATATCACCCGCACCTTCAAACGTATGACACTTACATCCATACTATAAGCAGGATGAAAGCTTACAGGATACGTTCAGCCATTATCCTAACTTATACAAGACACACACTGTTCGTGGGAACTCGTCCACCGATTATGAGATAGCGAGCCGCTCTTTGGTCTTCCATGGGGTAACTTTATTATGCCCATCCCACTATAATCTTCTAAAGAGAGAGCGCACACAAACCCACTCTCATTAGAGATGTGTAGAACTTATTGCCCACTGAAAACTGAAAACTCCATTACAGACATCTTCTTATATTTTTAACTTCGTAAACTTTTTAAATTTATAAATTTTTAAAAAGTCTTGCATCACACACACACCGAAGACACACACACACGGCTGCCAGTAATACAGTACTGTTCTATATTACAATTAGTTATCACTAACGTATGAATTGGTTAGATTAGGACGTATGTGATCAGCAAGAATAGTCGAATCATCTGGAGATGAGAGAGTTAGAGAGATTTAAACAGTTTATCTCTATAGTCTCTCACGGATAAGAGAAGTATACCGCTATCTGATAAATATAGCGAGAGAACGTTGCCTATTTGAATAGTAGAAAATCAATGAGTGTGGGGAGTGATGAGTCACGTGAGGAGGGATCTAGTATATATTGCATTTCTCATTTTACTCACTGTGTTGGACTGCTTTAACCATGTTTTACACTGCCTTTAACTCAATGTTTTACTGCTTTACCTATATGTTTTACTGGCTTTTTAACTCAACATATTTAATTGAACATTCACATACCTTTAAAGCAGCTAAATCAGTAAATCAATAGAGGGTGTTACCTAACACCTATAAGGGATTAGTATGCGTTTTGTTTTACTGCTATATACTGCTGTTAAGTCTTCTGCTTTATCTTGGCTTTAACTTTCCCTGCTTTAGCCGCTTTAAAACTCCATATACATTACATACCTTAAAAGCAGTAAAATCAGTAAATCAATAGACGGTGTTACCTAACACCTAAGGGATTTAGTTATGCGTTTTGTGTTACTGCTTTAGACTTTCTCGCTTTACCTTGCCCGTATCTTAACACTATATCTGCTTTTAACTGCTTTAACTTTCTGGCCTTTTACTGCTTTGACTCATATGTTTTACTGTTTTTAAACTCATATATTTATTTAACATATGATTCGTATTTGTTCTTAAATACTTTTTATTTATTTTATTTATCTTTATTTATTTTATTTATTATTTTTTATTAATTTACTATTATTTTTTATTATTTTATTTTTATTATTACTAACCTTATTATTAATTAGCATTATCATGCCTATTGTTTTATATTTATTTAGACACCTCGATGAACTATACCACTTATACACACATTCACTATGACACTTATACACACATCACATTCCTACTGTCCCACTTCACACCTTCTAAACCCGAAGAACTTTTTAGGGCAATAGGTACGGACGAGGGACAACAGCACACACACACGCACACAGCACTCACAGACAATGATTTCACTTACCACTCACACACAGATCTTACTTACATCACCGCAGATTTACTTTAACAGTCTCACAACAGATTACTTACACTCACACAGCAGATTTACCTTACCTTTACACTTACACACACACAACTCCCACAGATTCTACTTACACTCACACGATCCAGATTTTACTTAATCACACCCGCACAGATCTAACTTACACACAAGACACGTATATTATTAACACACATTTTCATACAAATAAACATGTTTTTATATTACCTCATTCAAATATAACTAAATTATTTCAAGAAATTAAACTTTCTATAATCAAACTAAGTCTACTAGAAGAGTTTCTCTCAACATAGTTTATATTTGTATCAAGGTCAATAGTTGCTAGAATTGACTAGTTTATAAATAACTTTTTATATAAAATTTTAGAAAATTTATTACAAACATATTATTATTATCGTACCTTAAAGCAATAAATCAGTAAATAGTAAGGCAAGATCCAAGCACCCCTCTGCAATCAAGCTATCCAACGTTTTGTTCTACTTGACTTTACTTGGTAGTAGACGCAGGAATAGCATGTATGAAGTATAAAAATAACAAATAAGTTCTTATGTTCTAAATTACAAATATTATTAAAAACATTTGGAGCTGAATTTAAAATAACAATTATTCATTACATTTATATTTTGTTTACGGATTAATCTAAAAAATTCAAAAGTTTTTTTAAATAATTCGGATTTTCTTTATTATTATTATATTATTATGTACTTGGCAATCCATCAGGAGAAAACACAACAACCCACACTCCTTACAGATACGAACTGACCTCTCTCTGTAAAAAATGTGTTGAAATATATACTTTAGGCCTAAATTTAGGAATAATTCCTTTTTGTTCGGGGGGATTTAAGCCTTATTCCAGGTCAAAATATATTACAACAAACACTTTTTCTGTAAAATGTGGTGGCGAATAACTACGTTTAGGCTATCAATTTAGGCCTTAAATTAGGAATAACCCTTTTCGTGAGCACGGGCCTAATTTAATCCTAATTTCAGGTCAAAAGGTAATCCCAGTATAGACAAGAATCATTGTTATTTCTTATTTTTATAAATAATTAATTAACCTGAACAAAAGTCGGCGGGTAAAGATCCTTTAAGCAGGTAGAAGGAAATGTTTTCCTTATTGTGATTGGTCGGAGTAGTTTTCCACTAGTTCATAAGCTATAATTTCACCAGGGCTCGTCACTGAGCCATGGCCTGCATGCGCCACCCGCACGCCGCTGCCGCCTACGGCCTAGTTCCGCGCGCAGAGTGCGCCCCAGGCGCAGACGCATCCGGGCTCCACGGCCAGCAGCGAGCGCCGCAGGCCAATATTTCTGCGTACTCGCCCGTTCAAGTGTTATTTACTCTCAGGCCTATTGTTATTATCTATTTAAGAGACACGACGATACACACACACATCAGCACACACACACACACACACGACACACTACACACACTACACACACACACGCATTTATTAACGTAAATAATTTTTATTAAAACCATTTTATTTTTATTATTATACTTCATGCCTTGTTTATTATTATTCTAGAACAACACATACAGCCCACACATACCACACACCACAAACACACACACCGCCTCAACTCACTTACTTAATGATTTCCTTATTAAAAACTTTTATTTTTATTTAATTATACTTAGTATTGTACTTTGGTTTGTGATTATTATTTACGAATGCCTTGCACCCACGCACCACATCACACACACACACACATACATATACACACACACTACACGCGCCTACGTTCATGACGATGTCATGAATTTTGCTGCCCACTTTGATGCCTCAGCCTTTTGACTGCCTCAACTTTGATGCCTTAGTTTTGATGGCTCAAACTTTTGATGCCTCAGCTTTAATGACTCAACTCGTTGATACCTCAGCTTTTGATGCCTAGTCTGTGATGCCTTCAACTTTAATAACTTGAGCTTTGGTACCTCAGCATTTCGGTGTCATCTTTGATGACTCATCTTTAATGGGGTCATTCTGTTGATACATCCTCTACTTGATGATTCATCTTATATAACAGTTACCAACTTACCTTCAGACACTTACACTGTACACTTATACAGCACACACTATATCTCTTATTCACCATTCATTATATAACCCATACACATAGACACTTACGTTTACCCATAGACACACTTACCAACTCACCAACACACAATATATATATATATATATCTATATTATAATATATATTATTATATTATATATATATATTTATATAATATAATATATTTCATTCGCGGCGGAAATATTGCGCCTCCGGGCGCACGCGGCGGGCGGGAATGGCGGATAATATTGCGCCTGCGGGCGCACGGCGGCGGGCGGGACGCACCAAGCCGGGTGCGGGGTTGGCTGCCTTTGGTCGGGTGGGGCTCATGCTGAGCCCTGTTGGTAGCTTATGAACTAGTGGAAAACTACTCCGACCAATCACAAGTAAGAAACATTTCCTTCTTCTCTTAATAGGAATCTTACCGATCCAGCATGTCTCAATTATGAAAATATTTATATAAATATCCTATAACCAATGATTCTTGTTATACTGGTAATTTTACCTTTTGACCTGAATTAGGATTAAATTAGCCGTCTCCTACGGAAAAGGCTTATCCTACCAATTTATGGCCTAAATTTAGGCCTAGACGTAGTTATTCAAACCATTTTACAGAAAAAGTCAGTTTGAAATATTTTGACCGGGAATTAGGTTTAAATCGCCCCGGGATACAAAAGGATTATCCTAAATTTAGCCTCAAAGTAGTTATTTCAACACATTTTACAGAGAGATGGTCAGTGTTCGTATCTGTAAGTGAGTTAGTGGGTTTGTTGTGTTGTTCTCCTGATCTGGATTGCCAGATGTACATTAGATTAAAATAATCAATAATAAGAAATCGAATTTTTAAAAAAACTGCTTGAAATATTTTTTTTAGTTTCAAAATTCGAGCGAATATATAAATGTAAGTGAATAATTGTCTATTTTCTAAATAAAACTTGAATGATTTTAATAAAATAGCATGTTATGTTAGCAGAGAAGACTTATTTTTATTTTTTATACTTATTACATCAGTCTACAGATGATTGTAAGCAAGTAGTTCTATATTTTCAATCGTGGCAGTAGCTTGATGTAGAGGGGTTGCTAGGGCGTGGTCTTACTGATTACACTGATTTATTGCTTTAAGGTACGTAAAATATATGTTTTATAAATTTCATAAAAATTTTAGTAAAGTTTATTTTTAAAACCTTCCATAGTTTATAAAATTTATAAACAAAAGTAATTACATCGATTGACGTATTGGAAGTGTTCATAGGATAAATGATTGATTTACTTAATTAGAAGTTTTAAGAAACTTTGACATAATTTTAGTATTTGAATGAGGAATATAAATGTACGTGCTTAATTAAAAAAATGTTTTAATAAATTATAGTTATGGTGTAAGTACATCTGCGTGTGTAAGTAAATAAATCTGTGGAGTGTAAGTAAATCTGTGTGTGGTTAAATGTAAAGTAAATCTGTTAAGTAAATCTGTGTGTGAGTTGTAAAGTTAAATATCTGTGTGAGTTGTACAGTATTAATCTGCGTGTGTAAGTTTAAATCTGTGTGTGAAGTGTCAGTAAATCTTGTGTGTGATGTGTGTGTGCCGTGTGTGTGTGTGTGTGTGTGACGCATGCTGTATATAGTGTAAATAAAAGTGTCTATGGGTAAATGTATGTGCATATGTGAATGTGTGTGTGTAAAAGTGTCATAGTGAAATGTGTGTATAAGTCGTCATATGTGAATGTGTGTTCTAAATAATAATAACAATCGGCATGAAGTAAATAACACTAATGTATATAATAAAAAATAAAATAATATACAAAATTATATGCAATAAATAAAATATAATAAAATAAATTACAAATAATAAAATAATAAAAAGTTATTAAACTAAACTAAAAAACATAATGTTAATAAAGTATATGAGTTAAAGCAGTCGTAAAGCAGAAAGTTAAAGCATAAAGCAGAAAGTTAAAGCAGTAAGCAGAAAGTTAAGCAGTAAAGAGAAAGTTAAAGCAGTAAGCAGGGAAAAAAATACAAAAAAAAAAAAACCCAGAATAAACCCAACCAGGCATACTAATACCCTTAGCGTGTTAGGTAACACCTCCTAGTTGAT